>VXAK01017514.1:4335-20508 GCA_013399435.1 Arenaria interpres | reverse complement strand
ATGGCAGGGATGCATGGGCAGGGTTAGCTAATAAAAAATGAAGCATGCAGAGGGAGGGACACATTGCGCCCACGGATGTGTGCCTGAAACTCCCACTGAAATCAAGGAGAAGAGCAGGCAAAGAGGCAAGGGAAGAACCCTGGATGCTCCCAGGTGCTGCAGTCAGAATGAGAATCAAAGTCTTTGTTCACTCCAAAGGGCAGAGATTGGAAACGTCCACAGGCTGGTGTGGATCTGGGAGGACTGCAGCTGTTTATACCTTAGTGGAAATTTTATTAAGCCCAATAAAGATGGATCGACTTCCTCCTGAGAAAAAACATACAATTGATTTGGAGTTCTTGTTATGTCTTTTGAGCTTTTTGAGTCTTTGGGTTTCAGTTCTAAACTGTGCCCTACAGCCACGAGAGCTAATTACTTCCTGAGATGTTATTATTATTTTTACATAATCATGTGCCTCCAATAGCTAGGGCTTTCAGCATATTCATGGGCAGCAGCGTCAGTGCAGTACCTCTCTTCACCGTAATAAGAGGCTGGTTCTTCTCCTGGGGGATTGGCCTGTCCTGTTCGTCCCATCCTAGTATGCAGGTGTTGACTTAGCTCTCTATCAAACGGCCGCTAGTATGTTTTGGGGGTGCAGAACTTTACTTTTAATTGTATCGATGCTGACTCTGGGGAGTAGGCAAGCTAAGCCTTAACTGCATGACTGGGAAAATGGTGTGGTTTCTTTCTTAGGAGACAGCCTAGATAGCATGCCCCTTCATTAGGGCTGGAATAAATGTAAGCAAAGGTACAGCAGCCTTCATAATTTTAATACCTTCTAGGGAAAACCAGAAAAGAATAGCCGATATATCTGTAACGCTGCTGTGCAGTTGAGTCACCCATTGTTTAATAAACAGTTGCCAGGAAAGCAGAGACCGTGTTCTTGCTTTCTCTTTACATGCGTGTAGACCCTCTTTCCCAGGATATCCTGTGTGGGTTGTGATTTTCATCTTGTTTCATTTTTGGTGTACCACCTCTCTTCCTCTATTAACCCTTCTTTGCCTTGCCGACCCATTGCAGCGGCTCTTTCTGACTTGCCGTGAGATCCTTCATTAACATTTACACGGCAGATTTCATCCAGGGATCTCAAAACTCTTCACAGTGGTGGGAAGAATGTCGCAATCTCCATCCTGCTTAGTTGGGGAAACAGAACAAAGTCACATAGCGTGTCAGCCCAGAGAGCAGTCTAGATGAGAAACCGGGTCGTGTAACTCTTAACCTATTTGCAATCAGCGGATTACGGCTGGATCTGGTTGAGGTTGATTCCCATGTCTGCACTGTGAAAACTTTTGTAGGAAAGAAACAGTCTCTCTCATCATTCTGCTTTGCTTTTGCTTTCCTTTTTATTTCTTCTTTAAAGTAATGGACTGGGCCAGCCCTACCTCCATTTTCCTTTAAAGATCCTGACTTACATTGCCTCTCCAAGCTCAGAACCAAAAGGCAGGACCTCAGTGCCCTCATTTCCTGTAGGATTGCTACTTCCCACCAGTTTGTTTCTATATTTTAATGAGGTAGTCATTCTTTCACAAATAAAAAAGATTTTAAAAAATCTTGAGGGCCTGACAGTTAAGGCTGCCAAGTTGTTGAGGATTTTTCTCTTTTAATTTCAGTGGATTGCCTTGCCTTTGGTGCTTTGAAAGGTACTGACTTGAGAGCCCTTAGAAACCAAATACCTACGTCCACAATGTACGGCAAAGACAATGACTATAGAAATTTCAGTACATTTCCCTTGTGACTGGATGGCTGTTCCTGAGAGGAGAGTAGTTAAATGTCTGGGCCTACTTGATCCATCTGATTTCTCCCCCTAACTGGACACCTCTCTACTGAGTCCATATAGTGCTTCATATAGGTTACAAATCAGAAGCAATGATTTTCAGGCAGTACTGAATGAATCTGGATTTGAATATATACCTTAAACCAAAAGATGTGGCTCCTTTACCAAGTGATGGAGCCCCAATTCAGACTGAATGTAATAATCTTGAAAGAAGTACCGTAAAATCAGGAAGAACCACAAATAAAGACTGTTATTTTATTTTCTTACTTGTAATGTTGCTTTTAGGTTCTGTGGGTGGATTGTTCCATGAAAAAGAGAGATCTCAGATAAGCAAGACTGAAAGAGCTGAGGGGGTGGTGAATGCATTGTTTCTTCGTACTAAACTTTGATGCAACAACACCACAAAAAAATCTCCCAAATGATAAATTGCTGTGACATTATAAATAATCTTTCATCTTCTTTGGTGGTCCACAGAGTTTATATAATTGGAAGGCTAAAACCCTTCTTTGTTGTTTCTTCCCTTTTCATTAGTACAGTAGAAGACTATAAAATTGTGCAGCCAGAAGGGGTTTAACAATTACTGAGTCAACATTTGAAAGTCTCACTCTGTTTTATCATTTCATGCATGTGCTTTTTATGGGTTTTACAGCCCTGCAAGCGTTACTTAAGCAAGGTCCATTGTAATGGAGGATCTGTAACTGCTCTTATTTTTATTTTATTTTACTTTCCCTAGTGACATGTACCATCAGCAAGAGCCACAATTCCACACTCACAAAGAAGTTCTAAGATTGAGGTTATAATTATTAGATAAGATTCAGGAGTGCTAGTTTCAGTTCCTAAAACTACCAGCCTTACTAAGGAACCTTTGGCAAGTTGCTGAATATGTGGCTCAGTTTCCCATCTGGAAAACAGAGTTAATCCCTTTCTTTGTGAAATGTTGTGGCTAAATTCACTGATGAGTGCAAAACGCTTGGGCAATGTGATCTGTTACACAGAAAAACCTAAAACTAAATAGAAGATCCCTTGGAAAAGAAGCAGAAATTCTCTTACAGCAGTTATGGGTGTAACCTGCTTTGAAGTACCATGGCATTAATATGCAGGAATAGAGTCTGGACTGCAAATAATTCATCATGTGCAAAACCTCTGGGCACCCTCTCACTACTGCCAGTGGTTCCTCTAAGTTCTTCCAGCTCTCTGTCATCCGTAATGCCTTCCGACCTCACGTTTCCCACATTTGTGGATGAAAATCTTATAACACAAGCTATTCTGATGTTTGTTATTGCAAGAGGCAGAGGAATTGCACAGAAAGATTACTTTCACAAAATCATCGCTCCTGTCAGATGTAGGATAAGACTCTTCACCTTTTTGGAGAGCTAAGGAAAATATCATAATGATGAATGGATAACACCTGGCACCACCAATGTGTCTGATAATTAAAGATGTTTTTCTGTCATAAACAGAAGTGAACTTTCATTCTGGGATCGTAGTCTAGCAGCTAGTCTGCCTAGTACTTCAAGATTTGGTGCATATTGACCAAGGTACGTGTCTTAACGGTTGGTATTTAGTGACAAGTATTTAGCAAGCCCCACGGCTTGCTGAGAGAAGGTGTCTGCCTCAACAGCACGAAGCACGTTAGATGATGTCACAGGCCCTGCTCAACAATCTAAGATAAAAACAAGTCAATCGATTTGAAAATACCACCTTTAGAGTTTAGATATGGGAATTTTTCCCGCAGAGCAAGATGGTAAATAGCTGGACAAACTGCACTTGGGGGGGGTGGAGGGGGGGAAATAGGACTCTAAAAAGGACAATAATAGGCAACCATCTGTTTCTTTTTACATATTGACACTGAAAAGAACAAAGGTAGCAGGCACTCTGTCCGTCAACGTATTTGTAATTCTGAGGAGCAAGAACTGATGAGTGAGTTTCTCCTTGTGGGCCATATGTAACTGTGTTTGGCTCTCTCCAGCTACTCCCATTTATTTTATTTTAATTTTTTTTGCCTGGCCTTTCAGTTCACTTGGAATAAGAAGAGCAGGAATGTGAAGAGATGCGCCTGAACACTCCTCCTCTGGTGTTCTGCACGGGCCGTATCTCTGCAGGCATCAAACCGAGAGGAAAAATATTCCTATCAGGGGAAGTGGGGGGTAGGGTGAGGGGAGTAGAAAAGTGAAGAGTGGACTGCTTCAGTAAAACTGCTAACCTTGAATTATGCAATCGGAAAAACAGCTCTTGCCAAAATACAATTCTAACGGAGTTCAGAGTACTGTCAGTGTTTGCCAGATACCCTAGCCAAAAGGATGTCTCAAAGAGGGGGAGGAGGGATCTGTTGCCATATGCCCAGCATTCGCAGTATTCTGGAAGAACTGTGGAGTCCTTCAGGCGTGGAGGCGTGCACGGGGTCTCAGGTGGACCCTGAGCGTTGGTAGCACCATCCAGCACAAGACAGGAGCAGCAAGGTCAGAGGGGAGGAGGGAAATATATCAGAAGGTCTTGATTTCTCAAACCTTCCAAGGTTTTGCTTCATGTTTGTATAGTAGTGGGAGGAGTTTTGGCAACCATTATCAGGCTGTTCTACATATGTTTTGACTCTTCTTGTTTTATGTTTCTTCTATGAAAGAGACTGCAACCAAGTTCTTGTCATTTTTAGATCAATGTTTTGTTAAACTATGACAGCTATCCATGACAGAGAGCCAAGTAACTTTTGCAGCTGACCACAAAACTGAGTCTGACTTGCGGTGCTTAGTCATTTTTTATATATTTTTTTCTACATGACACATTCCATGTGTGTATGTGTTTTTCATTGTTCTTTCTTTCATAATTAGACCATTGCTAGGAGCTGTGGTACAAATCAACCTTCTCCAGCAGATTACTTTCTTTGATTAATAAAGTTTTAGAAACTTCTCATCACATTGTGGCTATTGATGAAACCTCTCTGGTCATGTTTGGACAATTGGACTATTGTAGGATTGATTGCTCTCTACAGTATTATCTTCTCTGGTTTGGCCATTACAATTTTAAATGATCCAGACAACAGAGCTCTCACTGCCCCTACGGAGAGTCTCTCCTACAATCCAGTAGAAATGAATCATAGAATCATAGAATGATTATAATGACCATTAGGTTAATTTCTCCCAACCTCTTCATAGAGGAAAAAGATGTTTATAAGATGCATTTCAGCCTTCTGGGGCCTGATCTGAAATTCAGAAGAAAAAGAATCACTTCATCTTTAGCAAGAGATCCCTATGTTTCTTCTCCCGCAAGAGCGGAAGCATTCCTTACCTTTTGTTTTCACTGCTTTGTGCTGTCTCAGGGGCAATTTTTTCACTATTTCCCTGGGTTTGGACCAACCTTGCCTGTTCTCCCCAGGCATTGTGTTGGTTCTAGGCTGCAGTTGATGCCACTCACGCATTGCTCATAGGATGAATAGCATTTGGTATCTTTGGGGTGTGGGGCAAATCTGAAAGGAAGGGATAATCGCTCTGGTTGTTTTCTTGTAGCTCTAAGAACTTGAAAGCATGTATGATTTCATCAGTTGAACCCTGTTCCCTGTTTCTTTCTCTGCCCAGCAAGCCAAGTGGATGTAAAGCTCAATATAACGATAAGTTTGCGCATGGCCCAGTATGGGGTGCAGGAATTTACCACTGCCTTCTGAGTTGTAGGGCTGTATCACACTTTTATTAATAAAGTGTGCTGCTGAGCCCAACATGCCATGTACTCCACCTGTTATCCCTGGATGGTACCACAGCTTGCTACTGTTTACACAGCTAATCCAACAGAGCGGAGTGGTGGCAATTTTAGGAATGTGTAATTTGCTGTTGCATTAAGATAATGATGATAAATAGATTCTCCCTGTGTATAAACTTGAAACCATTGTGGGTCTCTTGTCAGAAGTTCTCAAACAGGTTCTGTGAGAGGAGGCTGGGCTGGCAACGTCAGCAGGTTGGCAGTTTATTTGGGGTCAGGGAAGAAAAGATATTTTTTTTGTTGTTTCTTTGGGGCTTTCATAAATGCTTTCTCCATCAACTGAAGGACTCTGTAGGAAGGGTAAGGAGATGCTTCCATCAAATGAAAAGCAGTAAGTCATCAAGTGAAAGCTTTCAAGCAAAACGACGCAGGAATGCTGCTTAGCCCCTTTGGAATATTCTGTCATTGCAAAAGCTTTTCTGTATGTCAGGACCGGGGAAAATCAGCTGCCGTGTGTTTAATGGGAAGAGCGTAAGACAGGAAATCAGAACGCTACGTACGTGTAGACAGGCTTCTGCATCCTGCCAGGGTGTTGCTGATCTCTTTCAGCTCTCCCAACGCGGTTGCAGAGGCTTAGGAGAGAGCAGGCCCTAAACTTATTCTTGCCTGGGTACTTTTTAAACCTAAACATTCCTAACCATTAACACGGGAATGTACAGCTGGCTGTTTCGACACCCTCTGCTTCAAGACCAACGTTGGGCAGAAGTTCTCTTTAACCGCTACCTTATCATTGCTGATTGAATTGCGTTGTCACGCTCTGTGTTTCAGTAGCGGGGGGTAAATTGTCCTGGTGTTGAAAGGGTGGTCTCCCGGTGTTTGGGCTGGCCGGAGAGGTGCCTCCAAGCGCTGGGGCTGAGCAGCATCCAGCTCTGCGACCGTGCCCGCGCTCTCTCCCTTCATCCGATGTGGCTGTGCCTCGAAACGCAAAACTTTGCCCCAGACGGATAGCGGCAGGGCAGCTGGAGGCTTGTTAAGTCAAAACTCTGATAAACGAGCGGTACCCAGTGCGCACCTTGCAGGCGGCGTGCGGGAGCAGCCGCTGGCCTTAAGACTCCATCAGATCGTGCCGGCAGAGCGTGGGTCTGAGTGTAACCGCCGCTGACTTCAACAGCTGCGTTTACTGCATAAAGAAAAAGCTGTTAAGCCTGTGCCCTTTGCGCTCTCAGCTCTGTTTCTCTAAGAGGTTTATACCTGATTCAAGAGAAGTCTGCAACAGAATAACTCCCTTCCCACTTTAGAAATGAGGAGATGTTCTTTTATATTTTAGGTTGGTGGCAGCATTTTGAAATGATTTCTGACATAAAAGTTTTTGAACTCTGTCATTATGGAGTTGACGGTAAACACATTTTTCTTTTTTCTAAGGGAAAACTGTTGACTTCCGTTATATATCTGACACCCATTTGGAAGAAATACACAGTCAACTTATTCCTGACTTTCTGTCCACCGACAGGCTGCTTTGGAAATGAGAGCTGAGCTAAAACCGGTAGATCAAAGAGTTTGGTAAAGCTAAATGCCTGAACAGTTCAGGTGCTTATTCGAAGCTTCTCCAAGCTCTCTGGATCTGCTATGCCTGGAAGCGTTACAGAAACCTTTTTGCTTGTGCTAGGCTGCCTCTGTTGCACGCATTTTCCCTGCAAAAACCAAGAGGCTGACTCATCTCGCGCAGTTTTGGTGGCGATGGGTCTGCTTACAGCCCGAGCACCAGCAGTGCAAAAGGGATCCAGGATGAAAATGAACGGGAGGAGAAGGAAAGTTAACCTCGCGTGCCCTACTCTGTGCCAGCGGACGAAGGTGGCACATTAGCCTTCTTTCTGACTCTCTCAAGAAAATCTTTGTGAAATGACTTGCAGGAATTTGAACTGTTCTTTGAATTGCAGATGCAGGGACATCACATCGCGGGAAGCGTTTGTGTATTCGCATTGTTCTCTTTTCTGTTTTCTTCTATAATACAACCCAGTGACATTATTAGGCTACATAGAATAGTTGTAAAGTCTCCGGTTGCCATGTGAAATCTGAAAGTTTTTTTAGTTTGTTGATCTTTTACAGTCATCAGGAGTGGAATAGAGCAACAAAACAGCAATCTTTCTTTCCAAAAGAAGCTCAAAAGAATTTTTTCAACTGGAGCCACTTTATTATCATTCCGTATCATGTCATTTCCTTAGCTTTGCAAAAGGCACAGTGCCTAACATTTTGAAATGTTAGTATTGCTTTCCTGAAAGATTTATTTTTAAACATATGATTGTCAGGAAGATAGAGTGTTTATGAGTAAAATTCATTGGGAAAACAAAAACAGTTGGAAAATGGAACACCTTTGTATTTGTGAAGTCAAACAATTCAGGGAGAAGCGAGGTGTTTTGAAGAGAACATTGGAATCGATGGCCCTGGCATGTTGTTCTGGCAATGTCTTTAGACACCGCTGCAGCCTGACAGATTAATTGGCAGCACGCACTAGCCTGTTGCAATCCAGGGTTCACAGATAGTTCTGACGAGATGAGTGAGGGACGGGGTGTTAGTAGGGTTGGGCAAAACAGTCTGGACAAGAGCGCAAACTGCTGCCCAAGTATCACGCTTAATTCAGCCTGACCCTTTCCCAAGGCCTGAATAAGTCTGAACTGCAGGGGTTGGGTGGGTTTTTTTTTTCTCCCCTGTGGGCTACTTCCTAAAATATTGCCTTTCAAAAAAGAAAAAGGGCAAAGTCGCCCGTGTCTCTGCACTTTGATTGCAGGCTGGAAGTGGAGTAAAACAATAAATACAGCGCGAAAGAGCATGTATGATCTAAACTTCCAGTCCAACTTTGCAGTCCCAGGGACGTGGAGAGCTGAAGCATTCTTCAGATGTGCAGCCAATTTTATCATGCCTAACTAAACCAATCTTTTCAACACTATGAAGTTTGCTCATCGCTAGCTAATAAGCATGTTATAAAAGGAACTTGGTAGACTCTGCAACCATATCCCTTCCAGAAAAAATATTGTTACATATTCTTAAATACCTGGCTCAGTAAACTGTTGTGAAGGAGTTGTTATCCAGCTTCCCTATCAACCTTCTAAATTACCTATGAACTTTGCAGTTACAATCTTTAATAATTTTCCTGATCCAAATCCCATCATCTTGCCCGTATAGGACAAAACAACACTGGAGACCCTGACTCAGCAACTGGCAGTAAAACAGAGTGAAGACGGGAAGTTTAGCCACGCGATGATGGATTTCAACATGAGTGGAGATTCTGACGGTCAGTACAAATGGCGTAGCCTTATTTCCAGGTTTGTGTGTACATGTCGATGGGATGTGGAGGAGAATCCAAGCGCTTTGGAGGCCTGTGAGGAGTAAGAGCGGTTAGCAATAAGTGGCTATGAAACAAGGCAGGAAAAAATGATTCATCATGTGGTGTTTTAATTCTGGAGGTGATTTTTAGCCTTCTCTTTTGTACACGGCACTTCTCAAGACTGGACCAAGAATGTACTTCTTACGGTAAAAGGGAATAAAAGAGGCAAATAGATGTGGGATAAATGAGATCACACAGTGACCCCATGAATTATAAGCCTGATCATCCACATATGATGCACCCTCTGCATCTGTAGGAACTTCCTTGGTTGGATGAAGTAAGCGTAATGTTCATTTCTTTCTCTGCTGTTGGTTATGTTGTTATGGAGAGGTAAGCACAAAAACATGTGTAAATGCTAGCTGGAGACTTGCTTAAGAAGAAATACCTGATGATTGCCATATATCATCCCATTCCCACCATAAAAAAGGTAGAAAATAGGTAACAGAATAAGACCAGCATTCTGTAATCAAGAAAGGAAGAAAGTGAAAAGAAAATCTATATTGATAAGTGTTGGTTTTACATTATTAAGAAGTAAAAGACGGTTTAGAAAACTGTGTTTGAAAAAAACAATTGGAACTCTTCATCAAGTCTATGCTATGTGATACTGAATCAATAGAATAACTAAAAACCAGACAATATGCATTGGTATGTATACCATACATGGTATTTCCTAATGCTTCGAGTTAAAAAAAAATAACATTACCCTCTTGTGAACACTGACTGGGTGAACGTGCAGAACGTGACATAAGAAGGTGATGGCAGAGATAGCTGCATAATGAAACATAAGCTGGGAATATTTTTCTCTTTCTTTTTAGGAAGTGCAGGAGTTTCAGAATCTAGAATTTATCGGGAATCCAGAGGGCGTGGTAGCAATGAGCCCCATATCAAGCGCCCAATGAATGCATTCATGGTGTGGGCTAAAGATGAACGGAGGAAGATCCTTCAAGCCTTCCCTGACATGCACAACTCCAATATCAGCAAGATACTAGGTAAGAGTCATAGAGCACTGTTAATTTCAGTACCAAGTCTCAAAAAACTTTTGATTGAATAGAGCTGAGCACCTGACACAACAGAATTGCTGTCTCCAGAGTGTCTTTTTTGCTACTTAATGACTGCACCAAGGACAACAGTGATAGGAGTTTCTACCACGCTGCCCAACAGTCTACATTAACCATAACCTGACGTGTTCTTGTGGCATTGTAGTTACTGAGATTGTGGTGGTGGTTTTGGTGTGAAAACACGAACTGAATAGACAAAAGCAGTTCATTTCATTAGGCTGTGGAACAAGCACAAAACGACTGCTATCGTTTATTTGTCCACACGTTTCATCTAACTAAATTCTATGGGTAGCGCACCACAGGATTCGATTTGTGCCATAGCACTTTCAGTTCAAATCAATGGCCATAGGGAAAAAAAATCCTAAAATACATCCTTTTATTTTATACGCAGACAGTTTTAAAGGACTTTTATTATGTTCCTGTTGCATTAGATTTCCCTTTAGTACATGATCTCTATCACAAGCTGCTTTTATTCTGAATATTTTGAAAAGAATCCTGAAATCAAAAAAGAAACATCAGAACTAATTTCCGTATCCTCTTCTCTTCACATCCCAAGCAATATTTGTCATTAACATCACCTACCAAATTTCATGCCAAAACCTTCCAACTTTTCACTACTTGCTCATACTCCCAGGACCACATTCTGTCCTAAGTGACGCGCTGAATGATACAGAAAATGAACGATGAGGATCGCTCGGGCTAATGTATTACTCTTCTGCAGAAAAAAAGAATATAAATCTGTGACCAAATTGGAGATGTTGCGTTTTCACTGGTAAAGACTGGGCTGCAGGTCTCATTGGTTTTGCAGACAACTCGGGAGACGGAGCGTAATTGTAATGGCAGCAGTAACCAGCTGCAGGGCTGGTAAATATGCTGAGTTTAGACTGGTCAGAGGTTTGAAGTTTGCCTTGGTGAGAGTAGCTTTATGAAAAGTTAGCAGGGGGCAAGTGGAAATGAGATAAAATTGGTCGGAGAGGCAGAATGTGTTGGCTGTAGATGGCAGATGGGGCAATATTAACCCATGATTAAAAGGGTGGTACGAGATGATTAGATTAGTTATGGGAACAGGATTAGAAGGCTAAATTGGTTATGTTGATGGTAAAATAACCTTATACTGGTTAAAAGGGATTATACTGGTCAGAGGTGTATGATGTGATTAGGCTGAGGACAGGGCAGTAATAGTTTTGGTCTGTTTCTAAATTGAGACTAGACCTGGTTAAACCTGTTTTTAAATAATCAGCTTCAGAAATCTACAAGATCATTCTGAATGGCCCTTTTCATATAGAAAGTACAAAGAGAGCTTGATGTTTTCCCTCTTAACTGATTGTTTTGGATAACAACCTCCGACAGCACGCTGCTAATTCATTCTGCTTAAAACAGGCGCTTGAGCTGGGCTGACATTTTACGCAGTCTCTGGGGATCCTGGTTGACATTTTAAAGGGCTTCTAAGCATTTTATAATACCCTAAAATCTGGTTTTAATAAGCCATTCTGCTGAAATTGTTAACATAAGGAATCACCTTTTACTGTTTGGCGCTAGATCAGGGAGATATGGGGACATCTTTTTCTGATTAGATATACAGTAGTTGGAGTAAAATGTGCAAATTCATTACAGATCCTGTTGAGGTGACAGACAGTATAGCTGACTCCAAACTCTTTCTGTTTTGCTGCCAGATATGGGGGAAAGCAAGGTCTGAAGCAGTAAGAGATGATGGTTCTATTTCTTTCCAGCTTCACATTTCATTTTTTTAACTCCACCTATGCAATGGAGGGGGATGCCCTCGCGTCTTCTTTCTTGACAGAAACCTTACAAAGGTCTTCCCTCGATTGCAAAAGGCCAGCCTTTTGAAGTCAGCGGGGAGCTCTCTGTTAACTGGCGTAGGGAGAGCAACTAGAAGCTTACAGTTCAGCCAGGTATTAGGATCTCTTTATTAGAAAGCTGCAATTTTTCCTTGCCAGTTTTTTGCAGCACTGCTACACATTGAGGTCAGAGAGCCCGTTGCCACGGAGAGTAGCTTAGATGGAGTTGTCACCGATCAAGGGTCATTTTTATAGTAAAATGAGAGGAGGTGCCCTTCCCAGCGCTAGAATTCTCTAGGGATTATGTTTGACACAGTGGTATTATGTTTTGAGCATAAAAATTAGATACATGGATTTGTCACTAAATTCATCTGTGCATACGTTTGTCATCCATCTGTTCGTTGCAACTTAAACTTGTGGGTAATGATTTTTTTTTAGTAAATTGTTAAAAAAGTGCTAAAATGGGTCTGCTGGACCCTATCAATTTAATAATGCATTGTTTAGATATTTTTGTAAATATTTTAATTACTTTCACTGAGAAATCTGCATAAAGAGATTAGGAAAAGACGAAGTTGGATACTACCTGCAGAAACTGTCTCTTGTGGATGGGTGTGTGAATACAAACCTATACACATACCTATTTGTGTATGTGAGGGTGTTTTTCAAACATAAAACCAGCCTGATTCAGATACTCAGACTGAGAAATGTCAGTTTAATGGACTAGAAGTTAGGCAGTATTACAAACAGCTGAAAATTCTGGTCAGAAAAACTTGGTTTAAAATCAACGATAAGCATTGCTCCTAACCCCACCTAGCGCACACGTGTGTGTGCTCGAGCACAAGTGCCAGGGCACCACATGGGGACATCTCTTTTTCTGCCCTGGCCTTAACTAGGTGGCATCCACAGCCATCCTCCCAGCCATCGTGTGGGCACAGCTCTAAGTGCCCCGGCTCACTTTCTGGGTAGGAGCCATGTGTGGCGCTGCAAAGTCTGAGAATTTCCTCATTTGTTTTCTAAATGCTTCAGCCACCAGACGAGGGAGAATGGTGCGAGAATCCTGCTTGGCATTACGTATGCATCCAGGGAGGGGAAGGGGCTCTTGTTTTCATAGTCAAGGAGAAAAGCCTCGCATGCTTGACCCACTCAAAGCTTTCTAACGCAGATGGTGAGCAGAAAGCTCACCCAAGAGTGTAAATCTTCCCTTAAAAGGAAGGATTTTTCAAGATTCTTCAATCACACCTTGTTTGGGCTTGAGCTTGGTACCTGTGCCTGCCCGTGTGTGTCTATAGACACATAAAACAATGGCAGATAAAGCTATTACAAATATCTTTTGTCCAAACACAAGGCATTTTTAAGCACTTTCAGTGTGTTGATTGACGATACTCATTCATAGCTTAGCTTGCCTGGGAGTGCAGATTCAAAGGTCACAGCCACATACTCTTCAAACTTTCAAACTTTCACATTAAGAGCAATCGGAGAGCTGATTGGATGTTGTATATTACTAAGAAAATAAGTGAAAATAATAAAATGTAAAAAACAAGGGTTTATCATCAGAAAATGTGCCCTTTTTCAAACTTTATTTTGACAGCATTGTTTGTTTAATTATTTATGGTACTTCAAAACATACTAGTAAATTATATTTAGTATTTCTTGTAAAAACAGTAAAGTCATAGTTAAGAGGAGGCATCACTGCAGAAGGCAGCTATTAAAAATTTGCTAGGAAGAGAGGTGAGACTACCAGGATTTACGTTGCATTGAGTTTGCAGCTTAAGAAGGAAAAGCATAACAAATGACATTTATGTATAAATATTGTATGTGTAACTGTAGGTACAAATATTAGGCATCAAAATTTCACATTTTACGGCCCTGTTCCTGCAGAGACTTATGTGTTTGCCTGACTTCACCCACTATTTACAGATCTTTTCACATGAGGGGGTAGGAATCTGCCTGCCCAGACCTGACTGTGGGATTGCAGCAAGTGAGCTAGTGCAGTGAGAAAGGAATTGTGCTGGGATAGAACATTTTCATGGCAATTTTGAAACAACCGATTTTAATTTCTACCTTTCTGTCTGTCCATCTGTCTAAAATTCTTTCTGAGGTCCTACATTGCAGGTTCCCTCACAGCGTCTAGAGCAGTTTTTAAGATTTGCTTAAGGACTGAGGTTTTCAACTTTATTATTCATAAATAAAACCTGATTCATCAGCAGGAAATGGGACTGGGGCTGGTTTTCTAAGCCAGTGGCACTACAGCAGGCCTGTGATTAGAAAACTCTGGGTTTAGACTAACTTTTATGATTTTCTTCGTACGCTAAAACGCCAGTGTGCCAGCGTCTCCGAGGTAGAATTTGAAGGTTGACCCGCATCTGGGCATCTTCCTGTAGAGCTCACAGGCTTCACCCTGAATTCTTGACATCGTTCAACACGGGCCCTGTCTATGTTTCCATCTTACTCAGCATTAGTAGGTGCTCAGTGTTTTGGCAGTCGCCACGTGTTTATCACTGTGTCATTTGGCCCCAAACCTAGGAGGTACTGCGTGTGGAAAGTTGGCGTCGCTTCCTCTGCCAGAAAAAAAACGCTTGGAATAATTTCTCCGCAGGAGGCAAAGCTGCTGACCAGGATTCTGGCCACAGTGGTTTGTTGCCCTGCGTAACACAGAGCCCTGCCACGGATCCCTGTGCACAGCTACGGCGTCTGTCTGACGTGCGAAGTGCCGTGGGGTTCAGTCCAAATCCTAGAAACCACCTAGTCGCACTAAGACGGTGCTGTACCTACGCTAATAACGATGTAATTAAACCGTTTCCCCTTCCAGAACTAGCTGTGATGTGTTGTAAAAATCATGAAAAATTACGGTTTTGACTGCAAAGTAATGTTTGCTATGAAAGGGATGTCTATTGCTCCTTTTCAGAACAAAGACATGGTTATTTATGAATCGGTTGCCTCTAGGTGTGAGGTCAGGCTGTACCAGCCTGTTAGCCCTTCGCTCCGGGAGCCCAAACCGCAGCTTGGAGGAAAGATTCAAAGAGCAATGGGGGAAATGGTGTCAATGAGCAGGAGGAGGCTTTCTAGAGGGAACCAAACTGTTTTCTTTCCTGGGAAGGGTAACGACACTCCTTATATTGCGAGTCTTAGGGGCACGGTGAGCTAAGACCAGCCTGAGTAATAGCATGAGCTAAGTACGGTATGAGTAACCATAAAAAATGAAGAACAAGAGGAAGTCAAGTATGACATACGACATTATGAACCCATTAAATGGAGAAACTATTCAAACTTTTTTTCCAATGGGAAAATTGACTATTTTCCAATAAAGTTTTCCTTCTAGGCCACACGTTTCACAGCTTGGACCATTCCTGTTGTTTGAAATGTATCTTACCCTGAAGCACTTCTGTAGTTCATGGAAAAATGGAATAGTATAACCCATTCAAGAAATTTTACTTTCTGCTCCCATGTAATATCCTTTTAAGAAATATTAGTTTGTAATTTTCAGGAGGCATTTGAAAATAATTGTAAAGTCTCTGTTATTTCCCTGGCTCAAATATAGACACTAACATAGGCAGTGTCAGAAACGGGGCTGCCAACAATGAAGCCATAGTGCGGCTCCGTGGAGAGGTATGCCAGTATCCCAGTGCTCTTCCCTTCATGACACATACTAAATTCTTTAAGTTGGAGCTGGCGACGTTCACCAGGATTTGGTCTTGGAGTGAAAACCCCACTGAGACATATGGGATAGTTTATAGCTCTTAGAGGCATTGCTGCAGGGGCTTTGCAGGCTCCTGTACCCAGCAGCATTTACGATCAGTTCATATTCTGCTTCTCACAAACGTGGAAGCTAGAAAGATATGTTATTTGTCATGAAAGACTAAGCTGTAGACACGTGCGTATCCAGAGTTTATGCCCTGGTCCAGCCGTGGTGGAGCACAGCGACTAGATCGCAGCGCATGGAATCAGTGCCTCCTCCAGAAGAGGAGGTGAAAATGGACCCATGGCCAAAGAGAAGTGGGGGGGGGATTAGCAGAGCAGACTCTGTGTATCCAGGGGCTCTTTGGCAATTCCGTTTAAATACACTGCCTTGATTTCTAAAACCAAGTGTGAGGGGTTTCTCGTTGTTGGGATGGTGGTTTTACTTCTCACCTGAAAAACATTATAATGCAGATGCGTTTCATTAAAATATTGAGTCAAAACTTCCAGTATCCTCTCTCTCTGCCTCTTGGCCATAGCCAAGAGGTTTACCAGTCAAATATAAACAAGACCTGACCCCTGTCTAGAAGCTCTGACATATTCCCAGCCCAAAGCGTTATGACCGTAGGTATCTTGTTCTGGGTGACCTACTTGTTTCTCTGCCTTTCAGTGTTTATTGAAGAGTAGAATCTCATTTCTCATTCTTTTTTTCTTTCTTTTTTTTTTTTTTTTTTACGGATTCCGCTGGAAAACTTTTAC
>VXAK01017513.1:0-13003 GCA_013399435.1 Arenaria interpres | reverse complement strand
GGTGCAGAGAGCATGGGAGAGAGCAGCCCAGCGTCTTCTGGCTCCAGATGGAAAGCTGCAGCTGTGAACAGGGAGGAGGAGGAGCACTGGAGGGGTTCAGCTTGAGGCTTTGGCACTTTGCTCTGCTTGTTTCCCTGGGTAGCTTCTCTGGAGCTTGGGAGAGCTCTGTTTGTGGAGGCTGTCACTGCTGCACTGCTCACCTGGGCATGATAGCAGCCAAGAGAGTGGAGTCTCAAGCATCCCATGGGTGGGTGAAAACCAGGGGAGGCTTGGGAGTCCTGGAGATAGGGGTGATGATAAGGCCTGTGGCCCTTAGCAGTGCCTGGGCACAAGGTGGAATCACTTAATCACATGGGGTTGGAAGGGACCTCTGGAGATCATAGAGTCCAACCCCCCTGTCAAAGCAGGTCCACCTAGAGCAGGTTGCACAGGAACGTGTCCAGGTTGGTTTTGAATATCTCCAGAGAAGGAGACTCCACCACCTCCCTGGGCAGCCTATTCCAGTTCTCTGCCACCCTCAAAGTAAAGCCATATTCACTCAGCCTCTCCCTGTATCCCTATCCTGTTGGGATAGAAAAACTCCTCTTTTCAGCATTTTTGTGACCCACAGATACCCTGGCAAAGTCTAGGATGGGGAAGTGCTCCCCTTTTCCACTCCCGGTAGCGTTCCTTGACATCCCTTACAAGAGTCAGCTCTGACTGAGCTTGGGCTTTCCGAGTACCCTCTCAGCAGACAGGGGCAGTGCTTCTCTTGATCTTTTGCAGCTTCTCCTTCCACCTCCTATTTACTGCCTCTTGTGTTGCAGCTCAGTTCCTTGTTTAGCCGAGCTGGTTCCTGGGTAGTTTAAAAAAGACTTTGTCCATTTTCTTGCCCAGGGAGGTGGCCACACTTTGCACCATGGTCTCTCTGCTGGTCCTGACTCAGATGCTCCAGTCAGTCCCTCGCCTGTTGCTGGTTGCATGGGAAAGCTCTAAACAAACAAGCAAAGCATGCCACTGCCTTATTGGGGTGATATCCTTGGAGTTGAAGACCCAGAGTTGCCCCCTTCCCAGAGTGCTGATGTCTTTCTCCCCTCTGCCAGTGTCCCAGTGAGACACAGGCTCCACTTTTCTACAGAGCAGAGAGTTTCCTCAATGAAGAACTGCCAAAGAGCTCTTTGATCTGTCCTCTGATGCCTGAGCATCCCCTGTCCCTGAAAAGGAATCTCACTCTTTTTACCCTGACAGGGAGGTGCCCAAAACCCCAGTGGGATGAAAGACTCCAGTTTGTACCAAGCAAAAACAGTTATGAAGAGAATGAAGAACTGATGCTGAACTGCTCTGGAGATCTCGAGCCATCCTACACCAAGGTCAAATGTGCAAGGGAATTTCTGGGAATCAGCTCTGGAGAAGCAGTCTATGGAGATGCCTGGTGGGGCAGGAACAGCACAGGTGCCTGGACATACATTGAGAGAGCCGTAGAGTGTATTGGTAAGTGAAGCAGCAGCAGCTCTCCCATGTCCCCTCTCTCCCTTCACCCTCGATAGCCACTTGTGACATTGTCCAGCTGAGCAGCAGACACGCCACAGTCCCTCCTTGATGCTGTGCTGCCTGTGCAAAGTGTTGAAGAGGACAGGCCAGGCAGGAGACAAGAGGCAATTTGGAGGCAGCTGGGCACGACGGCAGCTCCTGGAGTGTTTCCTGAGCAGGGCAGGCATGGGGCCCTGCTGATGGGTGCCAGGGCCTGGCGCAGGATCTGGCACCAACAATGAGGTGCCCATGGGGGTGCTACGGTCTTTGCTGCACCTCCAGGTGCCANTCTTGGCCACCTGGGCACACTGCTGGCTCATGTTCAGCGGACAGTCGACCAACACCCCCAGGTCCTTTTCTGTCAGGCAGCTCTCCAGCCACTCTGCCCCAAGCCTGTAGCGCTGCCTGGGGTTGTTATGACCCAAGTGGAAGATCCAGCACTTGTCCCTGTTGAACCTCATCCTGTTGGTCTCGGCCCATCGATCCAGCCTGTCCAGATCTCTCTGCAGAGCCTTTCTACCCTCTAGCAGGTTGACACTGCCACCCAGCTTAGTGTCGTCTGCGAACTTACTGAGAGTGCACTCGATCCCCTCGTCCAGGTCATTGATAAAGATGTTGAAGAGAACTGGCCCCAGAAGGGAGCCCCGAGTGCCTGGGATTGGGTCAGGCGCTTGGCATTGAGGCTGGAGGCTGTGGGAGATGCAGCTGGGGGAAGAGCAATGCCCTCTCTTGGGTGATGGGGACCTGGGCTGTCCTGGGCAGGCACAGAGCTGTGTTGAGTGTGGGGATGGCCATGTGGAGGTAGCCCAGTGGACAGGGGTGGTGGGCAGGAAGAAACAAGGTGGGAAACTCCTTGCTTTGGGCTGTGGTAACATCCACTTTTGCCTCTGCCAGAAACATGCAAAAGGCCCAGCTGGGATCCCAGACTCCAGCTGGCACCTGACCGGAAGAATTACAAGAAAAACGAAGAAGTGGTGCTGAGCTGCCCCAAGGATTTCCAGCCATCCTTCACCCGCTTGAAGTGTTTAGGGGAAGACCAGACCATAACCAGCTGGAATCCTTTATACAGAGACCTATGGCTGGGAAGGGACAGCAGAGGTGACTGGATCCACATTCAGTCCAGGGTGGAGTGCATCGGTAAGGGAGGCATCAGGAGGTCTCCTGGCTGCCCTGCTCTACCACAAACCGAACAATTGCTCATATGCCACCACCTACCCCTTCCCCACCTCCTTGACCTTTTCCACCCCAATTAACACCCACTCTCACCTCTGCCAGAAACATGCAAAAGGCCCCAATGGGACCCAAGACTCCAGCTGGTACCAGACCAGGAGAATTACAAGAAGAATGAGGAAGTGATGCTGAGCTGCCCTCAGGATTTCCAGCCATCTTTCAGCCATGTCAAATGTTCAAGCGAAGTCCAGGGCACCAGAGGTGGGAAATCAGTATACAGAGAAGACTGGCGTGGAAAGGACAGCAGAGGTGACTGGATCCACATTCAAGTCAACGTTGAGTGCATTGGTAAGGGAGGCGTCAGGAGGTCTCCTGCTGCCCAGTTCTGCCCTTCCTGAGCAGGGGAAGGTGGGCCACACCTGCACAGGGGCTCCAGGGGACCTTCTGTGGGGCCTGGGCTAGTGCCAGCATCAGTCCCTGAGGGTCACACAGGAAGGGGTTTTGGGATCGAGGTGGGGGCAGTGGCCAGAGCTGCCTGTGCCTGGCCGGGGCAGAGCTCACAGGATGGAGGCCTCCAGTCTGCAATTCACAAATGATTGGGAGATTCCTGCTGTAGGTGCATGGGTGACATGGGGCTCACTGGGAGCTTCTGGCAAGAACATGTGCCAAGGGGTGGTGGGCTACAGTGCTGGAGGTCACGGAATCATGGAATCATGGAATTGTCAGAGTTGGAAGGGACCTCTAGAGATCATCTAGTCCAACTCCCCTGTTAGAGCAGGATTGCCTAGAGGACATTACTCAGGACTCCATCCAGGCATGTCTTGAAGATCTCCAAAGAAGGGGATTCCACAACCTCCCTGGGCAGCCTGTTCCAGGGCTCCGTCAACCTCACTGGAAAAAAAAGTTTTTCCTCGTATTTGAATGGGACTTCCTATGTTCCAGCTTGAGCCCGTTGCTCCTTGTCCTATCACTGGAAACCACTGAAAAGAGTCCAACTCCATCATCCTTCAACCCACCCTTTAGATACTTGTAAACATAGATAAGGTCTCCCCTCAGCCTTCTCTTCTCCAGGCTGAAGAGTCCCAGCTCCTTGAGCCTTTCCTCATAAGGGAGGTGCTCCAATCCCTTAATCATCTTAGTTGCCCTATGTTGGACTCTGTCCAGTAGTTCCCTGTCCCTCTCGAACTGTGGAGCCCAGAACTGGACACAGTATTCCAGGTATGACCTCACCAGTGTAGAGTAGAGGGGGAGAATGACCTCCCTCGACCTACTGGCCACACTCTTCCCTATGCAGCCCAGGATTCCATTGGCCCTCTTGGCAACAAGGGCACATTGCTGGCTCATGGAAAGTTTGAGAGGTCAGACTGGCATGTGTGGCAATGTGGCTGAAATCATTATGCCATGTTCTGAAGGATCACAGGTCTCTGTCCCCTGTGCCCTCTCAGCCTGTGCAGGCAGGGCAAAGGTCTGGCCTTATCCCCATGTGCCGGTATCCCCTGCTGGTCCCTGCAGCATGCCATCACCGCAGCAGCCAGATTTTGGGATTGGGTTCGGTTGCCTTCTCAGGAGGCCTCAAGGTGTTGTGGTCCTCTGTGAGGGAGGCCAGGGCGAGCTTGTGCTGGATTCAGAAGCCCAGTCTGATGTGCTGAATGTCAGGAATGAGACTCGCCATGTGCCCTGTGAGCCCTCAGGCTGGGCCACAGAGAGAGGGCTTGGGGCTGGTTGCCTGCAGGCAGCTGTGAGCACAGGGAGTGTGGGGACATGGGTGGGAGGGGAAGGGGATGCTTCTCCTCCGGATCCTGGAACAAGTCCCAAGGGGGCAGCTCCATGTGTGACCCAAGCTTCCTTGTGCCCTTGTAGCCTGTGCCAGCCCGTGTCGTCACATGTTGCCAGGCAAGACCAATGAGTCTGTGAGGCCCCAGGCCAAAAATTAAGCCCTTCATCCCAGTGCAAGGTTTGAGCACTGCGTGGAGCCACGAGTGCCTGGAGCTCTGGCTCCTCCTGGTCTTTCCCGAGAGATGTGGGGAAGCAATGCAGGGTCCTTGACCTCATCCCCTTGATGGGTGTGCAAGGGCTGCTTTGTGTGGTGTCCTGGAGCTCCATCCCTCACTGTGCTGTGCCTGCTCCATCCCCTGTATGCCCTGTGGGGGCACCCTCTGCCCTGCTAACGCCTTCCCATCTTGTCGGTACAGGGAAATGCCAGAAGCCCCAGTGGGACCCCAGGTTTATCTTTGACCCAGATCAGGGGAGCTACAACCCAAGGGAAGTGGTGAAGATGAGATGCACTGAAGGGTACTGGTCTTCTGCTACGGAGATGGTCTGCGTGAAGCTGTACCCAGGTCAAGACTCCCTGATTCCTCGCAGCGGCTGGATTGTGAAAGAAGACACAGGCCGCTGGAACCCTGTGGAGGGGAACTTGACCTGTGAGGGTGAGTGAGAGGACCATCCACTCTCTCAGTGCTTACAGCCTGTTCTCCCCAGGCAGAGATAGCGGTGCCACATGTGTCTCACAGCCTTGGTGACCTGTGAGAGGGGTGGTCAGGGCATGGAGCGGACATTCACCCCATAGAAAACTGCTGCTGATGCATCCCATGTTTGTGTCCGTGCTGTTGGCAGCTGGGGCAACCAGCACAGCACCGAGGGGACAAGTCCTCACTGCTGCACATAGGGTCCCAGTCAGCATGCCCAGACCAGCCAGCCAGGTCTGCCTGGAGAAGAGCATGAGAAGCCTCAAGTACTTGCCATTACCCTGCCAGAATCCCCGCATCACCCAGAGTACGCTGGGAACAGACCAGGGCCAGAGGAAGGTGCAGACAGTGCCTGAGATGTGCCTGGGAGAAGTTAGGATGGCCTTGTGTGGACAGGCTGGTGAGGGAACAGTGGGGATGATGGAGGTTGGTTGCAAAGCTGGGAGGAGGAGGGAAGGGAGTGACGCTCTTGCAATGTTTCCTTTGCAGGGGACTTCCAGATTGTCCCTGGGACCTTGGAGATTTCCAGCACCAGCATCACACTGAACTGGACCTGCAGGCTCCCTGATGCCTGCCAGTACATGCGGGCCACGTGCCGTCTGGCCTTGCCTGCCTCCCCTCCCTGTGAGGCTGAGGAGGTGCAGGGAGAGGAGATGCTGCAAGGCCAGGAGGGAACATTCACTTGTCCCCCTCTGCAGCCCAACACTTTGTACAATATCACCATCTCCCTGCCCCCCAGCACGATTCTTTTCTCATGGTTGGTCAGCNCTCGCTCTCCTCCTTCTCACCACACCAGTGCTTTTTCTGCTGTGGCACATGCAGCCTTTGTGGGGAACAAACCCTGCTTGAGGGATCCCTTTGCAGCCTGTCCCCCGGGCCAGGAGCTGCCAGCACCCTGCTCTGGGCTCAGACCCTCCTCACTGTCCCCATGTGTGACCCCGTCCTCCTGTGCTTCCAGTGCCGGACAAACCGGAGAAGCTGTTGCTGGATCCCAACACGGGGTCTCTCACATGGGAGCCGCTGCCCTCCTGCAAAGGGAAGATCATCGGATACCAGGTACCAGGGGACCATGGGCTCCCCATGGTCCTCCTCACCTTGCCAGGCCTCCTCCCTGTCTGGAGCTCTGTGCAGGCAGGTGGGGAGAGGCGTGAGCCCTCCACTGCCAGGGGACACCAGCTCTACACTGCTGATGTTTCTGGTGGGGTCAGGTCCCTTGTTGTCCCCAGCCAGCAGTAGCAGCCCCTCTCCACAGAGCTGCCCTGTGCATGAGGGGAGGTGGGTGCTGCTCCCCACCAGATCCCTGTCCTTCTTCCAGTTGAACATCACTGCCGAGAGAGCGCACGATGGCAGTTTCCTTGAGTTCAAGCAGGTGATGGTGAACCAGTCTGTCACTCAGTACACACCACCTCGTCAGGCACCTGGAAGTAAATACACGGTGACAGTGCAGGGCCTCACGGCAGCTGGTGCTGGGGCTGCATCAATCCTGGAATTTCAGACCTACGTCTCAGGTAATGGTGCACACACCCAACGCCATGGTTGGGGCTGTGGCTGGCACATGGTACAGAGTGGGACCCACTCCTGCCTATGTCTTAGTTGCAGGGCAACCTCCGGGCTCGTGGCCGGGGACGGTGGTCACGGTGGTGGTGGTAGTAGTGGTGCTGGTCGCCCTGTCTGCAGGGATCCTGTGGTTTGTGCTGTCCAGGTGAGTAGGCAGGAAGCTTGGGGCTGTTGGTCTGCCTCAGGCCATGCTGTGCTTTGGGGTATCTGGGGATGGAGAGGGAGTTCTTCTCACTGCTCCCACCTTTCTGGGAGGCACAGATGGCTGCATCATTGTGTCTTAGTTGTAGGGCTGCTGGCTGTGGCTCATGACCATCATCCTTGATGGCTAGGTCGGGGTCCCCATCCCTTGTTGCTGTTGCTGCCACCACTGCTGTTTCTCTGGGATGCTCGTGAGAGGCCCAAAGGAAGGGTGTGCAGAGCATTTCATGCCTCTGCTGCTGGACAGAGCCCTGGGCCACCTCAGCCTCTCTCACAACCCTCAGGACCGCTCTTTGCCTTTCCAGGAGAAGGAAGGCCTTGCCCAGCAAAGTTGAAGAGGACCACTACACAGGTATGGTTACCTTCACACTGACAGCTCTAGGGTTGGGGAGAGAGGCAGGAGAGGAGCAGGTCTGTGCTTGGAGAGCCTGGCCACCAGGAAGAACATCTGCGTGTCCTCTTGCCATCCTGTGGTGGCTGTAGGCAGCCTGGCTGGCTCTGGCTGACCTGCCAGAGCAGCATGTCCCACACTGCTCTCCCCAGACGAGAACCTCCTCTAGCTGCCTCTTCCAGCAGCTCTGGCTGGGGTCCACCCGTGGTGCCAGGGAGGGTTGGGAGCTGCCTCTTGTGCTCACTCCCTTACAAACAGACCTCTGCCCGGCCCTACTGCCCTTCTGGTGTCTGTCCCAGGGTGTCATGCAATCCCCAGGGCTGCTGCCCTGCTCCTTTTCCAGTCACCCCTGGGCTCTCAGGCTGTTTCTGTCATCCCCCCAGAGCTCCAGCCCTATGAGAACGTGGATAATTACTGTGTGGTCAAGGGCACTCTTCTGGCAGAGGAAGAAGCAGGTAGGACACAGAGAGCCCTGCTTGTTCCCACACCTGGCAAGGAGAGGCTGGAGAGGCAGCTGTGCTGGCATGAGCCCCCCGCACTGTCCAGAACACGCAACAGCTTCTGCCCTGGGTGATGTTGGTCTCTGCAGGTAAAGGTGGCCAGGCTGGAGAGATGTTGCCTCAGATCCCACCGGTCCTGGAGTCCGCAAGAGACAGTCAGAGCAGTGAGGGAGAGGAGAAGATGAGGCTGAAGTCCCCGGCTCAGTGTTGACGGCCCCTTCTCCAGGCTTGGTTTTCCTGGGGTGGAAGCAGGATCTCATGAGGCTTGTGCTGGGTTATTGCTCCCTCTCAAATTCTCTCCCTCAACAAGCTCCAGCGTTTTCTGTCACAGAGCAGGATCAACCCAAAGCCTGGGGTGACCTGCTTGTGCCAGCAAGGATGTGTTCTGAGGGTCCTCCAGTGCTCTGGCAAAGTTGTATCACCCTCCTCCCGATGCCTGCAGGTGTCCTCTGAGACCAAAGCAGCTCGCTGGGTCCCACTCCCTCTTTCCCCACTCTGTAGCCCCATATCCTTCTAGACCCCAGCCTCTGCTTGACTTTGGCCCAACTGCGCTGCCCTTGCAGCTGTGCTGCTGTGTCCCAACAACCAATAAATTCTTCTGGTTTGCAGGAGCTGCCTGCCCTGCAACAGCTCCCACCTTGTTGTGGTTCCTCTCCGTTTTGTGTGCGAAAGCCCTGTCCCCGTGGAGGAGCTTGGACCAGGTTTCTCCTGCTCCCGGAAGCCTTGAGGAAGCACATCTGAGAAGCCGTGTACTCCCAGTGCAATGTTTTGAGTTCCTACTTTCTCTCCTCCTCATCCTACTGGTAGCATGGTCTAGCTGGACGTCTGTGTTGGTCTGTGACGTGTTCTGTTGGTCTCAGTGCCCTTCTCCTCTATTGTGAGGTGCATTTGGGCCTGTCTCTCTTGGGAAAACCCCATCCTGTGTCCTTTGGGATCTGCTTGATCCCGGCTGCTGCTGCCCTGGTGCAGCCTCCATTATCCACTGCCTCTCCGGCTCTCTGGGATGCTGGTGCCTGGTGAAGCATGGATGCTGCTGAAGAACAGCCCAAAGGCTCTCCTTGGTGAGGAACACAATGTTAGAAGATGAAGCAATTGGCTACTGTCTTCTCCAGCCTTTTTTTTTTCACCTTGGGATGACCTGCATGTGCCAGTAAACACATGCTTTGATTGTCCTTCATGTGAGTTGTCTGACCATTTTCATGGTAACTGCAACTGGCTCCTGCAACCAAACATCTCTTTCCTATGGACTTTCATTGGTGTGACCTGCATGCCTGATGGAAGTGCTCTTGGTGGGTATGGCAACAAGGGGATGAGGGAGCCTAACCCCATGTGGCTGCAGCTGTTTGAGAAAGGGGAATGCACAAATTTGGGATACGGGGAAACGGAGGGTTGGTTTGTGCTCCTGTGATATGCTGGGCAGCTCTGGCATGTGTTTGGATGGGGTGTGTAGTGGGGTGAACGGTGGTGCTCCCTTCTATTTGTCCTGGGCAGGAGTGTGTCCTGTGCATGTGCCATAGGCAAAGCTAAGGGACAAACATGGTCTTTACTCCTGTCCAGCCCCCGAGCCTGATCATCCAGCTTTCTGTGATCTCAGACGTCCCAGGAAAGTCCCTGGGAGGTTTTGGAGGAAGAGAAAATCAGGAGCTGCTGAGGAGAAAGGGTTTAGTAGCTCTGAGGGTTTTCCTCAGGCACTCAGCATTGGAGGGCAGGATGGTCTGCATACCTGGGGACAGAGTAAAGTATTTCCAGGCTTCGAGGGAGTAGGAGGAGGCAGCTGGGGATGGAGGAGCAGGGAAAGATGAGAGAGGGTGTGGGTTGAGTGTGTCTTTCAGAAGGGTCAAGGACTGTTTCAGGCCTTGAGGTACTCCTTGCTTATCCCCATTCCTATGCCAGCTTCTTGATGGCTCTTCATGTGCTTTCTCAGAAGTCATCCACCTCCTGTGATCATTGAGGGGAAGTGCAGTGACTCAACACTCTACAGCCCATGCAGTGGTGTTGCGAAGCACGTGAAAATTGCCTCAAAAATAGGCGAAGGAACAGGAGCAGTGCTTCTTGAATGTGGTCTGAGAACTAAAAGGGTTTTGGGGGGAAACCCTGGGGTCTTGGTGACAGGGGTTCTTCTGTTGAGTACCAGAGCCTGATTGCCCCTGGGGAAAAAATGCAGCAAAAGGCAGCAGCACTGACAGTGAGGGGAGGTTCCCTCCCCAAAGAGGAAGTCTCCTGTGCTTCATGAAATTTCCTGTGGTTGCAAGTCTTGAAGTGAGTAACAGATGCCTGGGCTCAGGGGCAGCAAGAGGGGCTGAGATTTCAGTCCTGCCTGAAGACTTCATGGTAGCATGGCCCTGCAGTTGCTGGCTCTGAGGTTTCTCCTGGTCCTTGTATCTCTGCTGGCAGCACGGGGCCAGGAAGAACCTGATCCCAAGGTCCACAGAGTACCCTGGGAAACAGGTAAGAATGGATTCCTCCTTTCCCCTCAGGATAAAATTTTGCTGCTCCTTCTCTTGCAAGTTTGATAGGCACCTTCACTGCCTGCAGCCCCGGGCTGCCCAGCGGACCCTTCAGGCTGTTCAGCTGGGATGCCTGCTGTCTCTGGGAGACCTGCTGTCTCTGGGAGACCCTGGGGGCAGGAACTATTGTGTGGGTGCACTGGGGGTGCTGTGGGAAGGATGGGATTGGGCTGGATGGTAGGGAATGGGTCATGATCTGCACCGAGCTGGTTTGTCGATAGTTCCCTGGAAGCTGCAGGCTTGTATCAGGCATGAAGTCACGCATCGTGAATCAGGGGAAGGGTCTTCAGTGAGCAGGGCTGCCACTTTCTGTACCCGCCCTGTGCCCACGTGTGCCCAGGGGACACTGTGCTTGCTGAGAGCAGAGCAAAAGGGAATTTGCTTTGACAGCTGGATGGTCTTGGGTGTGGGCAGCAGCTGGGTGCCTGGGCATGGGGTAGGTGGTGGCTGTGTGTCAGTGGGACATAACTGCTGGCCGTGGCACTCAGCTGGGCATCTCTTGCCTTCTGCTATCAGGGCTGTCTGAGGGCAAACCCTGAACATCAGTGGCTTGTTCGGCAACATGTCTCTACTTCTTTGTGGCTGTTCAGAAGATGGTCTGTACCTTGTGAGATCCTGTCTCTGTCCCTTCAGGAGAAGGAAGATTGTATTTTGAGCACTTTGAGGGCTCCAAGAGCCCNGCTCATCCCCATGTCCCACTGTATAGTGGCATAGGGCAGGAGGTGAGTAGCTGAGGAACCGACAAAGCCCACACAGGGACTCCAGAAGTGTAACAGGGGCACCTCTGATCCCTGTGGGAGGGATGAGTTGAGCCATAGCTGGAGAGACATGCATCCCAGTAGGGCTGGTGTTGCCGTAGCCCATCAAGGGCAGCCTGAGCTGGAGTGGGTGACATTTCTGAAGGAAAGGCTGGAGGGAGTCTCCTAGGGCAGGAGAGATTGTCCTAGGAAGGTTTCTGCTATGGGCTGTGGAGGAGAAAATATAGTGCCCCTGGACATGAGGGTGGATGGGGAACGTTCATGGATGAGTGATTCTTCACACTTTCGGCACATGAAGAAAAACCCTCTCCCAACAAGACTTGCCTGCAGGTCACATCCTGGCAGATGGACAAGCCACCTTCTCTCCCCCTTCAGGGGCTGGGTGGATTGCTAGAGATTTCTCTCCCACCACCCCTCCATGTCCTACCTCATCACTTCCCGCACCAACCAATACCCACTTTCACCTCTGCCAGGAATGTGCCAAAGGCCTCAATGGGACCCAAGACTGCGGCTGACACCAGACCAGGAAAATTACAAGAAGAATGAAGAAGTGATGCTGAGTTGCATCGATGATTTTCAGCCACCCTTCACCCACATCAAATGTTCAAGTGAAGTCCAGTCTACCCATGATGGAAAACTTGTAAACAGGGAAGTTTGGCGTGGAAGAAACACCAGAGGTGACTGGACCCGCATTCAGTCCAGGGTGGAGTGCATCGGTAAGGGAGGCATCAGGAGGTCTCCTGGCTGCCCTGCTCTGCCATTCCTGAGCAGGGGAAGGCTGTCTGTGCTATGCATGACCCAAGCTTTCAGGGTGCCCCATCTGGTCCCCTTGGGTGCTTTGCTGACTTCATATGGCAGGTCCATAAGGGATGAAATATCCCTGGCTTCTTAGATTATGCCACAAGGCACCAGGGTCAAATGCTGGTCCATCAGTCAATGTACAAACTTTGTGCATCGTATGAGCCCCTCATGGGTCTCCCAGTTCCTTGAGCTCCTGTTCCTTCTGGCTTTTCATGGGAGGCCTGAGGGAAGCAGCAAGGCGTCTTTTTCCCTCAGCCCCTTCCTGGGGATGTGGTTTAGGAGGGCTACTCCATATGGTGTCCTAGAGCTCCACAGGAGCTATACAGCCAGGGAAAATGAACCTTTCTTCTGGGATCTGTATAGAGCAGGAAAGGGCTGGGTCTTTCTAAGAGCTGCATCTGTTGGATCGTAGAGATGCTGGGACCCAGAGATACTTTAGTTTTGACTCAGTGGGAAAAGTTGCCTTGAGCAGTAGTAGTCCGGACATTTCACCCACGTTCATCCCTGTCCAGCCTCTTTGTGTGCCCCTGCCAGAGAGCTGGAGTCACCAGTTCCAGCCTCTTGCTTTCCCTCCCACTCAGCTGGGTGGGGAGCAGGGCAGTCTAACCACAGCGCCCGTGCAAGGCTGGCAGGGGAAGGGAAGGAAATAACTCTCTTGCAATGTTTCCTTTACAGAGGTCCTCCAGGTTGTCCCTGAGAGCTTGGAGATTTCCAGCACCAGCATCAAAATGAACTGGACCTGCAGGCTGCCTGATGCCTGCCAGTACATGCGGGCCACGTGCCGTCTGGCCTTGCCTGCCTCCCCTCCCTGTGAGGCTGAGGAGGTGCAGGGAGAGGAGATGCTGCAAGGCCAGGAGGGAACATTCACTTGTCCCCCTCTGCAGCCCAACACTTTGTACAATATCACCATCTCCCTGCCCCCCAGCACGATTCTTTTCTCATGGTTGGTCAGCACAGAGGAAACAGGTACGTGCGGACGAGTACAGGAGAGAAGGGACAGTCCTGGGCTATGCCACAGGTAGGGGAGGTGGATAAATGTCCCTTTTTGCCCAGCAGCTAAGCCTGATTATCTGCTCCCTGTAGTGATGGTCTGGAGCCAGGGCTACTCAGACCCTGGTCTCTGGGGAAGGGGCTGTGCAGG
>VXAK01017512.1:894-12141 GCA_013399435.1 Arenaria interpres | reverse complement strand
GGAGCCCCGGGTGCCGGCGGCTGCCGCCCGGCTGGCAGGAGCAGCGCCCGGCTGTTGCAGCCGCATCAGCTTCTTTGGGGGAGCAACAGTTGTACCAACTTAATCTGTGGTTTTGGTAACAGGAACCGGGTCTGTCGTGATGTTGGCTGAACTCTCTCGTCGGCTTTTCTCTTCTTTTTTCTTTTTTCTTTTTTCTTTTTTTTTTCCTCAGTAAATTGTTAAGTGTTAGTGTACGTGTTAGTCTGTGGCTGTGCTTAACTTGCCAATTGCACTTACTNAAGAAAAGGAAAAAAAAAAAATGTCGTTTTTGGTTTTTTTCCTTGAAGAGAAGCGGTAGCAGCTTGTCTCTCATTTTGGGGTGTACGGTCTTAGTGGTATCAGAGAAAGGCTTGTGGAAGAAGACCTTTAGGACAACTTCCCTTGGGGCAAACTGATCTACTGTGTCCCACCTGAGGATCTGCTCCGTTAAATATCCTCTGACTTGTTCCAAAGATGTAGTCCATAATCCAGGGTGTTTCTTTTTGAGTTAGGCAAATTTATTTAATAGTAACGTTTTAAAACAAATAAACTTCCTTAATGATAATCTTTTTGCATTTGATAGCCTGGGAGAGAAACAGCTGAGGGGTAGACACAGTAGATAAGCTTGTGACTGAAGTGGAGGCAGCAAACAGGAAAGAGCTGCTCGCTCTCTTTCAGGCTGAGAATTGCAACAGCCAAGTGATGCTGGAAGGCAGAAGATTGAAACCAAGTAAGAGGAAGAGAGTTTTTTGCACAACGTTCTGGTCAGCTGCAGAGTCTGTTGTCCCTTCCTCAGTCCGCCGGGTGTCACAAAACTTAACGTGAGTTCAGAAGCACCTGGATGGAAGACATCGGAAGTTCACGAAAAGTAGAAAGTTGTAACCCCTGGCTTTGGAAACTGCTGAGCTGTAAGGGACCGGAAACGGAAAGAACATGGGGAGAAGACGTTGGAGAGTACTTAATGCTCCTTCTGCTTTTTCTGCTCTTTCTAAGCATCTGCTCTGAGACAACATCCTGGGCTGGGTGGGTCGTATGGATGTGATGCGCCTGTTCCTCTGTGCATGTAGCTTTTCTGAGATGATCATAGTAAGAGAAAGTGAAATGCTGCTATACTGGTGCACCTGTGGGTTTTTCGTCCTCTGTATCTGTTACTGTTGGATTTTGGTTCAATTCTTGTTTATTTTTCTGTACACTGCCCACCTGTAAAGGCATTGGAAGATCACTAACAACCCTGGCTAATGCTTTTTGACACAGGATTCATATAAATGAGCAGTTCTTAAGGGCTGCAACTTTCTGAAATGCAGTAATGGTGCTTTGACCCCGGTAAAAGGTCAAAGTCCCGTGCTATCGTTAGGTATAAAGAAACTGGTGAGTGCTTGGAAGAGAAGCCTGAAAAATGTTGAAACACTGTTTGAGAACAAATAGGCAAGTCTGGAGATGGTTGATCACGCAGATCTTGTCAGCCTGGCAGCTGTTTAGCCTGGCCAGATATGGCGAGGCCTCAGCGGGTGTCCGCAATGTACACTATGATTTCAGAAAGCTTTCTGTCCACTAGCAGGGCAGAAGCTAGAAAGAAGTCTGAAGCAGACTTCAGCAGAAAGATTTCAGGAAAGGGTGATGCAGAGATTTTGGAAACACGTTAGCTGTTGGTCAGAGCTAGGAGTGGAGCACCAGAGAGGTACTGATGCACCTGCTCGGCTGTTGGTCTTTATTGTTACTGTGCACCTATGCGACAAGGTGACTTCAGGTAGGAAGTGGATAAGGAGTGTGGGCTGTCCAAATGCATGCTGATCAAGTGAGTTTGGTCTCACTAACAGATGATGCTTAAGAGGACCCTGTCAGGAGTTTATGGCATTTGTGTAGCTGTTACAACCTCAGAAAGGCATCAGGAGTCCTACAGTGACTCTAGCTTTTGAGGTCTCCTAGGAAATATTGATAAAGGAACTAAGAGATGCAGCAGATGAGTCACAAAAAGCTCATTTCTGCAGCATAAACTGCAGGGCGCTGAATCCAGTGAGGGAGTTAAGTTTTGTGTAACTCTGTCAACAAGTCAAGCCTCATCAGACCTCTTACTGAAAAACTTAGAACTGAGGAAGGCTTCACCAGGATTTACAGCCTGACCAAGTGTGACGCGTAGGTCCCTCTGGTTTGAATACAAGAGGGACAACCGTGAAGAAGGAGGAGTTCTTTAATGGCATCATGCCCAGACAGAAGCATCATTAAGCAGATGACAGGGTACATACCAGCCCATGGCAGACCCACACATCCTCCTGCTCTGTCATATTGTCGAACTACAGTGTGGCTTGCGTGGTGCATCAGGAAGCCAGCCGCTGACCCCTGGTGCTAATCAAAGTCCTTTTCCTTTTGGATCAGCATTATGGAGCACAATTGGCCTGTGTGTGTTTTTCTGGTGCGTTTTCGTTTGATGGGGGGGTGTCTTTCTGTGTGCTTGCTTTTCAGGCAAGGGCAAGTCGGCACCCTAAATCTTACACAAAAGATGCACAGCTGTCTGGAGACTTTTTCCATTTTTGCATGTGCTTTTGCCTCACAGGAGATTGGCATAATTTCTATATTCTATGTTTGTAATTCTTTTATCAATTGATAACATGTTGAAACCATTGCCCACTGTCCCCCTGCTCCCCCCCACCATCACACTGAAAAGGGATAAAATTGACCCAGTTACTGTCATGCCACATTGCATCTTATGTATACAGGGATTGCCAAATATCAAGCAGGGAATCTAGAAACTGTTCTCGCTGTGTGAAGTCGCTGTGCTGGGCCCACTGAGCTAAGGCAGGACTGCAGGATCCTGTGGATCTGTGGCGCCCAAATCTCTCTTTGGAGCTTGTGAGACTCAGCCTGCTTCTGCTACATGGGAGAATGGAGCACAGATAAGAAGCTCCGTAGTAGAAAGGTGTGTGGTTTATAAATCCATATCAGCTGGAAGGCTGATGATGAAGAGGAGGCTGGTGTGCACAATATTTTCATCAAAATGTGGATGGTGAGGAGGAGAAAGCTACATATGCCTTGGGAGTACCGCTGCTGTGCTTTCCTTGAGGGAAAATACTGTGGTATTTGTGGTAAATGCAAATAGCACAATGTTTAGTTCCTCAAATTTATTTGTAATCATTACTCGCACAAAGCTTCAGTATAATCTCACAAAAATTTGTATCTTGCCATGTAAGAGACATTGTATACCATATGAGGTACTTAGGTATAGGTGAATTTGCAATGCAGATCGTCCTGTCTGAACAGAGTTTCAGAAAGTATCACCAGGACTGTGGGGTCATACCAGTAGCCCAAATTTCTATCCTTGGCACAGTGGCAGAGCTGTTTTATCTGTGGTGGGAACAAGGCCATTGAGACCTGAAGTCTTGATACCCGAAGTACTGTGTGAGTCTTGAACTTGCTGAGGCTTTTAACAGCAACTCGTTGCATCTGGGTGCTTTCCTGCCTCTCCCCAAGTCCTCTTTCTTCACCTTGCCATAGAAGGAAATTAGATTGCTTTGATGTGATCTGTTCTTTTTACAGTGTTTTCCCCCCCTCCATGTTCTTGGCGCTTAGAAATGCTATGCGAGTAAAGAAAAATATATGCTTGTTATACAGATAATGCTTATTATGCAGATGATGGCTTCCACAGTTTATCGCACAAAGCCTCCATACTCACTGCTTTTCAGCTAACATTTTACACTTTTCTTTTGTAATCTCTGCAAGAAATAATGTCATCCCTGCTACTTCTGTACATGCGACTGCATACGCGCTTGAAACACTGACGAGACTGAAAGCCGCAGACACTGGCAGGATGGAGCAGGCACCAGGACTTTGTTCAACCACCAAGCTGGCTGTGCCCATGTCGATCTGCTGGGACAGAGCACACTAAAGAGCTCTGCGAGGGGAAGAGACCAGAGCAAAGTCCAGGAGGTAGGTCTGCAGCTCTCCTTGAAATGATCTTGCTGATGTGACAAGCGGTGACTTTGGCAGCGAAGACTTTGATGTGGGGGGAGTTGACTGAAGGGGTGATTTACAGTGGGGGCTTGCAGACAAGTCTGCAAGCAGCTCGATGGAGAGGTGAAGGAAATGGAGAAACATTTTGAGCTGTTAATGGGAGCTTTTCTGCAGCGCAGTGCAGTTTCTCCTGCCTCCCTGTTTAACAGGAAACTTCTACCCTCTTTTACAGTGCTACTCTTTGCCAATGTATACAAGTTCTGGCTCTTTGGGCCCGACTTTTATGTTATGTGGTTGTTTGGGGGTAAAGGTTAATCCTCTCTCCACCATAGTAATAGTATTATTCTAAACTCTCATATCAGTAGGAACGAAGCTGTTAAACTGTAGATTGCCTCAAATTGTAACTGAGTAAACTCAGTAAACTCTATTTACTGGGATTATAATTAACTAACTATTTATTTTTTTTTCGTATTTATATCTTGACTCCTGCCTTTATGGTGCATTAAGTCCTTGGCAAACGTGGAAACTCCTATCTCTTAAAGTCAGAGAATTTAAATACTCAATCAGGCTTGAGAATTTCCATGGCTGACTATCCCTGGTATTTCTAAACACTTCCTTGCTTTAACAGGGCTGCAAAACCTCTGACTGGCAGGACAGAATATTTTGGGATGTACCAAGGGATTTGCCGAGAGATTTTTCTTTTCAGGCATCCACCAGAACAGCTTCCATCAAAAGTTATTGTAAAGCAGTTCAGGTTCGTTGGGGATGCAGAGGAGCCAGGTTCACTTCTCTGTGATGCTGCTGTCTTCTTGCATGACCCTGCAGAAGATGTTTGCCCCTTTTGCTAGCCAGAGTGCAGAGACACAGACTCTTTTCACCTCAGCATAATTCTGGGACGTGGACATGGAGGAATTAATGTTACTTATTTTACTGCAGTCATGGGGATCGCGGATCTGCTGGAGGCAACTAGAAAAGGGCATCCAGCCTTTTCTGAAGAATATATGGGGAGTTGGGACTGAGGGGCAGACAGACAAACAAAACAACTTACTGTCAGCACTGCAGGTGCTGTTAGGAAGCACAGATCTATGTATCCTGTGCAATGAAGAGTCCTCATGTTTAGCACTGAGACAAAGTGGTATGTGGTACCCATGATCACCAGATCTCTGCTGAACCTGTGTTTCCTGTGTATGTGGTGAGAAGCTGTCTTTCCTTTTCCAGAAGCACAGAACAGGCTGTGGCAAACTGTAGATTTTTGGTTTTGTTTTAATGTGGGGCACTGTGTTGAGTCTTCAGGGTCTTAAAATTGGCAGGCTTATCATTTAAGTAGGCTTGGGTCTAAAAGTAATGGCATATTTTTCCACATCTCACAATTAGAGGTCCATAAGGCAGCATGTAAGTAATTGTAGTTACTTAGCTCTTAAGTTGTCAATCATTTAGAGGAAACCTAATTATTACATTAGGTAGGCCAAAACAGAGGGGTGAGTTGTGTGGAACAAGGCTGGCAGTGGGCACAGCTATGTTACAAGGGCATAGACTGAGGCTCCAGTATAAGGAAAGTGGGTGGAAAATGAGACAAACTCGATAGAATCAACTGATCTAGATTGAATGCCAATAAAAAGTACTCCTACAGAAGCTCCACGATCCCTATCAATAGGTAGTTTTGCGATGGAAATAACCATCTAGCAGCAGTAAACACTAGCACGTGAATAAATTAACTTCCCAGCTAGCAGCATTGAATAATCAAGTAGAGTTAAAAGTTTAATTCAGACAGACAGTTTACTAAAAAATAAAATAAAATTAATAACTTAGCAAAGCACATCATTACTTTTCTCCTTCCCCAGCTTCTTGGGAACATCATCCCCTCTGCCTTCCCCACAGATCATCAAGTGACTTGATTTGTATAGAGTAGAGGGAAAACCACGAGAACTGAGTCTTTCTGCAGAGCTGGTCATGCAAACCACTCGACCAAGTTTGCATTGCTGTGCGAGTGGGTGTGTATTGAGCAAACAGAGATATTTTATCAGGGAGAACTTTTCCCAGAGTGTTTTTGCCTGGAGGAGAGGGAATTGTTTCTGTAGTTCCTGCTATTATAGACACTGGTTTTGCCTCTGATGCCTTTGAGGGATGTGGAGTAGCAAGTCAGAGAAAGCACCTGCTTTGCTGCTCTGTTTGATTTGTCATTGTTGTTAATGCTACCTACATGAAAGCACTTACCCTCATTGATCCCTTTCTCCATTCTCCTCTTTCATCATTTCCCAAGCCCTCTTCTGCTGCTCCTACTCTTCTCAGCACCCATCCCCTTTTTATTTTTTAACCTAAGTGATAAGCAAGTAGCCTGGTTTGTGCTATGCATCAGCAGAAGGACTTTCACATGGGAGAGAGAACAACGTGGTGGGGTAGGAGCACTCCTGCTCCCCTTCATCTGCTGTCCTGGTTTGAGGTAAAACAGAACCAATTTTCTGTTCAGTAATTTTGCATTTTATCTAAGCCTAACTAAACTCTTCTAACTGACTAAAACTCTGAAATTAGCAGCTTATTGTGCAGTAAGTTTTGCTTTCAGAGTGGTAAGACCTGATTATGCCAAGGAATGGTATGCAGAGAGGCTGTTGCTGATACTTACTGCTGTAACAACCAAGGTCCACTAACTTCGTTATTTGCGTGTTTGAAGGTTTGGAAGCGGAAAGGCATAGAGGGGTCACATCTATGGGGGGGAGGGGACAAGACAGGTGACCCAAAACTGACCAATGGGGCATTCCATCCCATTTGCCCCATGCTCAGTATAAAAGCTGAGAGATCAGAATGTCAGCCCTCTTTCTTCAATGGCTGGCATCCAAGGAGAACCCTGTCTGTTTGTCTGCCTTTGATCCCAGTCTGAGCATTACTGAATCCAGAGCTGGAATCCAGTTCCCATTCGTTGTTGAGTCCAGTCGGGGACTTTCCCTGTGCCTGCCGGTGATGTGATCATCATCCTGGGAGCTAGGTACTGTTTTGTATATATTGTATGTATTTCTTTTTTTTTTTTTTTTAAAACCTAACTACTTTAATGAAAACATTAATAAATTAATGAAATATTTTCTAAGCTCATAAATCTCTTTATCTCTCCTCTTGGAGAGAGAGGTAGGGGAGAGCATCTGTCGCTTGCTTTAGTGGTCAGTTTGGTCCAAACCACAATAATCAACTCTCTCCACTTCTTCTTCTTCCACAGACTTGCATTCAGACTTGACCTTTTCACTTAACTCTTGCTCTGTGCAAAGCACAAAAGCAGGTTTCCCCACGACAGCATTCGTAGCAAGTACTATGCATTTCAGATACACTGAGGAGAGAGCACTGCCTACTGACAGCCTGAATTTTCCAAGAATCCATATTCTGGTAGCAGCCAATGTGTCTTGCCGCTTTGTGTTCTGGGTTAACCACTCCCAAGCTGATGTGACAACAGATAAAGAGATGGTTCCCACCAGCTGTGTGCAGCACCTTTCCTTCTTCATAGAGCCATCCTGCCCTGAGCAGAGATCCCTGCAGCCTCCCTGGACAAAACCCAACCTTCAAAGCAAGATTTTCATCCTTCTGCCTGTGGGGAGGCTTCTGATGCATCTTGTTCCCACCAGGCTCTGGGTTTCCTGTGATGGACCTGGGCAGTTCATGACAGCTCTACCCCCAGGACAGCGTCCAGGGAGCTTGTGGTCTCTGCAGATCCACCTGGCAGCTTCTCCCTTTAATCACTGAAGCGCTTGTGTTTAGTGGAGCAGAAGCTATATCAGAGAAGACACAATGAGGAAAGAGAATGAAGTGCTGGGGAGTTGCAAAATTTCTTGTAGTCTCAAACAAAGTGTTTGACAAGCTGTTAATAAATCGGTGTGATTTGAATACAGGCAGTCTGGGAGTACCTCTGCAGTGCATATGAAATGTCGGGAACACCACCACGGATTTTGATGAGGTGTAGTGGTTTGGGCTGGGCTGGTCACTAAACAAGTGACAGATGCTCTCTTTAGCCTCTCTCCCTTCCCAGGCCAAAACAGGGAAGGCCTTTCCAGAAGAGGGAGAGAGAATAAGGGAGAAAAGCTTATGGATTGAAGAGAACGCTAAAACTACTTTAATGAAATACTAATAATAAAAAGAAAAGATAGTAATAAGAAAATAATTAAATATATACAAAACTAGTATCAAGCTCCTGATCATGATACCAGCAAGCAGTGGGAAAGTCCCAAACTGGACTCAGTGACAAACAGGCACTGGATTCAGAAATTGGCTTCAGGAATGCATGGATCAGGATCGAAGGCGGAAGAACAGAGAGAGTCCTCCTTGGACACCAGCCACTGAAGAAAGAGGCTGACCCCTCTTGATCCCTTGGCTTTTATACTAAGCATGATGCAGATGGGATGGAATTGACCCTGTTGGTCAATTTTGGCCAATGAGGCCAATGGCACATCTGACCTTTCTTGGACTGGTTAAAGCAAACTCTTAATTGGGTACTTTTAAGTTACAGATGGTCTCTAACAGAAGTAGCTTGTCTGAACCTTCACTGTTTTTCATGGTCAAGTTTGCCCCACAGGAGTTTTTGCTAGATGGGGAGAAGGAGAAAAGAGTAGGTGTTAAAATGTACATACCTACAGGTCTTTGACTTTTGAATTAAAATTACCTTGAATAATGCAGCTGCTACTTTAAAGAAATGGCTTTATGGAAATTGCCTTATTCCCAAGAAGGCTGTTTCCAATAGCCATAGATGAGTTGTTTGTGAAGAAGGAACTGGAGGGGCTGCTGGAGGGCTGCTTCTTCAGTGCCAATAGGGTCTGCTGTCTTTTTTGCTGCAAAGCAGTCAGTGTTTGTATTTTCGAACTTGTACTGCTGATACAGGAGTGCAAGGGGCAGTTGACCGGGTGGACTGCAGGAGAGACTTGCCATGTAGAGCAAGAGGAACATGAGAGTTGGTAATTTGTTTCTGTTCAGGGTGAAGGGAGCGGCAGACTCCTGCTGTGCAAAAATGACATGGGCTTCACTGAGTTGCGCAGTCTGGGAGTTGCTGTTACTCCGGGCACACAGGGTTTATGGAACGAGCAGAAATAACAGTGTGAGGAGCAGCAATAAAGCCCTGGGCTCTCTCAGGAACCAGAGCTCTCCATATGTAAATCATTAGAGTCTTAGTAAAGTGGAAACACGCCTTCATGAGCCCAAAGCCTGCCAGTTTCTCTGCGCTGCCGAAGGGAACCTGCCTGTTTCTCTGGGTTGCTCAAAGCCCTCCTTAACCCTTTATAGAGGGGTGGCCTCCAAGAGGGCTGGTGGATCCAAGCTGCTGGAAGTCAGCCAGAGTGGGAGCTTGGTTCTCCAGGACGGCTCAGACATATGCTGATAGGAGCAGCTTCCAGGCTGTCCTTTCTCCATTACTCCTGAGCACTGCTCTTGGATGAAGGAGTTGCTGGGGTGTTACTGGCAGAGGATCGGAGTTCGGTGCAATGCTTCTACCCTCAGAATGCGTCACACCAGAGGTGCGCCAAGGCTGCACCACTGCAAGCAGAGCTGGCAGAGCTCAGTGCTGGTGCAAAAGCTGGGCTCTTGTCTTGGCGTCCTGTTTGGTGAGGCAGTGGCTTTCCTAGAGATGCCTCATCCAGCCCATCTCACAGCTCATGCTTTGGGACAAATTGTTGGTTCTTTGCAGTTCCTTATATCTTTGCACCAGCTGCGGAGGGACCTCAGATGCTTAGTTTGACAAACATTGGGCAGGGTGGTGCTCACATGCATGGTACAGCCACCAGAATACAGAAGAAGTTCCCTGATGGTTTTCTTCAAGGCCAAATCATCAACCACTGTGGCTAATTTAACCATGTTGAGTTGTGCTCCCTGACATAAAATATTCCTAGATGTTGTGAGACAACCTCAAGCAATCCAGTGGAAATGTCCCTGCCCATGGCAGGGAGGTTGAACTAGATGGCCTTTGAAGGTCCCTTCCAACCCAAACCGGTGTATGATTCTATGCAATAATGCGTGGTTTTGTGGCTTCTCAGTAGGAGTGGTGCTTTAAACCTGTTCCAGTGCCTCACCACCCTCACAGTATAGAATTTTGTCCTAATATCTAGTCTAAGTCTATCCTTTTTCAGTTTAAAACTGTTACCCTTTGTCCTATCACTATACTCCCTGATAAGAGTCCCTCCTATCTCTGCTGTACGCCCCTTTAAGTATCGGAAGGCCACTGTAAGGTCTCCCTGGAGCCTTCTCTTCTCCAGGCTGAACAACCCCAACTCTCTCAGCCTGTCTTCTGAGGAGAGGTGCTCCAGCCCGCTGATCATTTTTGTGGCCCTCTGCCTGGACCCATTCCAACAGATCCATGTCCTTCCTGTGTTGAGGGCTCCAGGGCTGGACACAGTACTCCAGGTGGGGTCTCATGAGAGCAGAGTAGAGAGGCAGAACCACATCTCTGGGCCTGCTGGCCACGCTNGTATTTGTGCTTGGGATTACTGTGACCTAGGTGCAGGACCTTGCACTTGGCCTTTTTGAACTTCATGAGGTTTTCAAAGGCCCACCTCTCAAGCCTGTCCAGGTCCGTCTGAATGACATCCATTCCCTCCAGCATGTCTACTGTGCCGCACAGCCTGGTGTCATCAGCAAACTTGCTGAGGGTGCACTCAATCTCACTGTCTATGTCTCCGACAAAGATGCTAAACAGCCCTCGTTCCAGTACCAACCCCTGAGGAACGCCAGTCGTCACTCGTTTCCAGTTGGACACCGAGCCATTGACCGTAACTCTTTGAGTACAGCCATCCAGCCAATTCCTTATCCATTGAGTCATCCATCAGTCAAATCCATGTCTCTCGAGTCTGGAGACAAGAATGTCATGCAGGACAATAAAAAATGCTTTGCATAAGTTCAGGTAGATGTCATCAGTTACTCATCTCTTATCCACCAATGCTGTAAAGCTGTTGTAGAAGTATGCCAAATTTGTGAGGCACAGTTTGCCCTTAAGTGAGTCCTTACTGGCCATTGCCGATCACCTCCTCATATTCTGTGTGCTTTAGCATAGTTTCAGGGTGGATCTGCTCCATGACCTTGCTGAGCACGGAAGTGAGACTGACTGACCTGTGGTTTTTTTCCCTTTCTAAAAATGGGAGTTTCCCTTGTTCCAGTCAGCGGGAACTTCACTGGATTGCCATGGCTTCTCAAATGTGATGGCTAGTGGTTTAGCAACTTTATCCACCTGTTACCTCAGGGCCTGCAGATGAATCATCGGGTCCCATGGAGCTGTGCACCTTCATGTTCCTCAGCTGGTCTCCAACCTGGTCTTCTCCTACAGTGGGC
>VXAK01017509.1:84882-96343 GCA_013399435.1 Arenaria interpres | reverse complement strand
CCCGCCGCCGCCGCCGCAGGTAAGCGGGCGCCGGGTCCCACGGGAGCAGCTGCCGAGGCGAGGCGGGGAGCCGTCCCGGTGTCTCGGGCGGGGGTGGAGGCGTGAGGATGTCTGTGAGGAGCGGCGGCGGGGCAGAGCTGTCCCGTCCCGCCTCTCCCGCGGGGTACGGGAAGGGTCGGCGCAGCTGAAGGCGGGGCCGGAGCCCCGGTTCTGGGCACTGCCGCCCCTGCCGGGCCGCAGGTGTTGGGCGGGCCACTGCGGGGAGCGGCTTCGTTTTTTTGGGGGGGGAGGCAGGGGGGTTAGGCTTGTTTTTCAGCCATAACAAATTAAATGAAGAGTTCTTAAAAAGCTACCCGTTTGCTGTGGGACTCGAGGCCGGTTATTTACATAATTGGGCATTTTCCACTCGAAATAAAAATCAATCAGTCTTTGTTTGAAGAAGAGCTGCCGAGGGGAGCCCGGGTTGCCCGGCGTGGCGGGGCCCATCACCTCTGAGGGGAAGCAGCTCCAGAGCTCCGGGGCTTCTCATCCTTGGGATATGTCTGATTGTAAGAGTGGATTTCTTCTATTTAGACTGTTTCTACCGTCACCTCTCTGACTTGTTGGGTGACCAACGGGAACTTGTTAACGTTTTTTTACTTTTTCCTCAGAGTTCCCTTTTTTTTGGTCTTTTTTTTTTCTTTTTCTTTTCCCGCTAGTGAGCGATGATTCTAGCCGCGACTCAGAAGTTGCTCCCAGAGAGCACCTCGGCCCTGGCAGTTCCATACAGCCTCGAGAAGAAAAGCAGGAGCCGGTGGTGGTTCGGCCGTACCCCCAGGTTCAGATGTTGACGCAGCACCACCCTGTCCAGTCTGCTGCCCCGGTGACGGTGACAGCGCCACCAGCACATTTGACTCCGGCCGTCCCGCTTTCCTTTTCAGATGGACTTATGAAGGTAACTGGGGCTCACAATTCGTTGGGGGAGGGGAAACACAATTTATATTACAAATTAAGAGCTTGAGGAAAAATAAATCCCACCAAAAACTTCCCTGCTTTTGTTTCTTAAGCTTTTTGCTTGTGCTTCTGCTGACTGCACGCCGCCTTCTGGGTTGAGCTGTTCCCTATACACCCTGAGGACTTCGCAGTATCACAGCATTATTTTTGGGGGTGGGTGGGGTTTTTTTAATCTCTTGAGAGAAGAGTGATTTCAGTAAACTTAACCATACTTATCCTTGCGCAAAGGTGACTTTCTCTCCAGGCTTTGCCCCCCCGCCCCCGAAACCATTTCAGCTTCTGACAGTGACCTCTCATTTGGAGTTGCCAACGTTTCTGTCTTTGTGTTTCTTGTAGCCTCCCCTGAAGCCCACCATGCCCAGCCGGCCCATTGCTCCTGCTCCACCCTCTACTCTCTCGGCTCCCACAAAGGTTCCTGGGCAAGTTACTGTGACCATGGAAAGCAACATACCACAGGCTCCAACAATTCCTGTGGCAACAATCAGTGGGCAACAGGTCTGGGTTATTTTGTTTCGTTGTTTTTTTGGTTGATTTTTTTTTTCTCTGTTCCAGCTCACTGCATGGTCAGATCAGTATTAATATTGGCACAACTAAGGTGGGCTCTTGAAGCAGGAGGGAAGGTAGAGAGGAGCGGGCTTCCCAGTTCAGTGGCCACTGGTTGCTGGATCAGTTCTGCTTAGAGCATTAAAGCTCAGGCTCAGTTCTTGCTAGCTCTTTAGGAAGCTGCTGATTTGTTGTAATCACCCAACTGGGGTAGCCTCCTGAGGCTGTGGGAGCAGAGCCGCATCCAAAAGCTGCTGAGCACCTGAGTCTCCCCTTAAAAGCTCCTGCTCTTTCCGTGCCACTTGGAGAATTTCTGGCGCAGACGAACTGCTGGGATTCATCACTGCAGTGTTCCTTAGCTCTCCTGGGAGCGGGACAGAAGAGACTGGTGAACAGTTTGTGGTTCTGCAGTGTGTTCTTATTAAACCACTAGTGACAAAATTTGAGGGGAGGGACATAGATAATGCTTTAGAAATGCTTTTCCCCCTCTGACTTTCACAGCAGAGCCACGCCTCATGATTTGAAACTAGTTTGCCAGAACACTCATCACTAAACCTCTGAAGTTTCAGGGTTTTGATGTGAAGTGCCTTTAGGTGGATTTGAGTTAGGCTGGCTGAGAGTCTGCAGCAGATTCAGTAGATTTTTGTCCTCCTCCTGAATATGCTTGGGAAGTCCAGTGTCATTAGAACTAATTTGTTGCAGAATTTGCCAGGTTCCCACTATCCTCTTGATTTTACCGGAGAGTTGGTATGAATCTGTGCCTTAAAAGTCACTGATGGCAGAAGGGCTATCTCTCTGGTTGATGTGTGGGTGACTGCTGACTGAATGTCACACATGTGCCAATCAGAAAAAAAATAGATCAGTGAAACAGGATAAATGTTTACGTCTTGCACACACAGTGTCAGCAGGTTCTGTAACTTTATCCTGTAGAAACATCTGCCTCTTTCCCCACTCAGCTGCTAAAAGCACACGGCCTTGGTACACGAAGTATTTCTACAAAATCTCTTTTTTGCCTGTGGGCCTTGGATACGGTAATGCTGTTAGCGTGGCTGTTAATTCTTGTCAACACAGCTCATCCTTTCTTTTGGGTGTTGTTATTTCTTAAACTCTGCAGGGCCATCCTAGTAACTTGCACCATATCATGGCTACCAACGTGCAGATGTCTATCATCAGAAGCAGCGCTCCTGGGCCTCCCCTACACATCGGGGCTTCTCACCTACCCCGAGGTAAGCTCTAGCTGTGCCACCCCCTCCTGCTCACAGCCTCTCAGGGCAGGAGCATTGGGCCTCCCCCTCGCTGCTAACACTTGAACTGGCAAAACTGCCAACATGAATTGGTGACAGCTGGCCTTTTCAGCATTAGGTTGCCTTCAGACACGCAGGGCAGGACCGTGTGACGGTGTTGAAACTGCTGGCAGATACCAGCACATCTGTTATTCCAGCTGTTAAAACAGTGAGCACTTTCAAGACAAAATATCCACTGGTATAGACTGACCTGCCCTGCACAATGTCATGTAGGGTCTTGGTAGGAAGCGTTGTTCACCTGTGACAGTGACACCTGTGCAGTTGTGAGGTGTAGTCTTGTACCCACTTGTGACAGGATCTCTTGTGCACTTTTGTGTGTGGTGATGTAGTGTATTGTGTGTGTCTGCTTGGAAAGGCTGGCGATGACTACAGCCTTTTGTCTCCCAGGGTGTTGGTGGCTACAGCTTATATACCAGGAGGTCAGCCCCTTGAAAGAACCCTGTGCTCAACACAGTCTGTCTGATTTCTGGCTGCAGTTTGACTTTAAAAAAAGCTTATGGGTTGGGTTTCCAGTTAAACTTTAAACTCATCTGAATTCAAAGTATCTTTTTTTTTTTTTTCATATTTGATCTTATTTGGTCACTCAAGAAAAATAAAGACCTAGTCTTTTTCCAGAGCAGGTGGAAGGACTGGGCAGCTTTATTTGTAGTACAAGTAAAATGTAGTTTTGTTCACTCAATTCTTGTGTGACAGCTGCCACAAACTTTGTATTGTCGCTTAGTGCATGGTTTGGTTTTTTTTAATCCTGTTTTTATTCTCTCAGCTTGAATCTTACCTTTTGAGGGAGTAATTTCAATTAGGGACATCTAGAGAAGCTCTGCAGTCTAGTCCATCAAATGATTTCCAGGCTATTTGCCTTTGACAGCAATTTGTTTTGATCAGGAGGCAGCCAACGGTAGGCGAATTAACCAAAGTCCTCTGCTGTTGTAGCTTTAAAAGTTGGTTGGAGTGGTTTTTTTTGTTTTGTTGTTCTTCTATTGGGCACGTATTTTTCTTCAGAGGTTCATCAGGTGCAGGGAAATTATTGTTGGCGTTAGGTGACTTATTTACATATTAGCTCAGGGATCAAACTGTTTGATTTCTACTGACTCAGAATAGAAAAAGATTGGGTTTACAATATAAGGTTATTATAGGGGAGTAAGAAGTATCAATAAAGCCAGCTTGTTTAACATAATACTTACCCTTCAACCACATACTTTTGTGAACCTTACATGTATCTGTTACAAGCCTTACTTTTAAACCAATGTTACCTGAACTGACATACATAGGAAATAAATTAAAACTGAAAAACATACCGGTTAATTGTCTCTGGTCATAACGGAGCCATTTGGGTGCCTGGTATTTTAACGTGCTTGCTTTGTTTCCCAGGCGCAGCGGCTGCTGCAGTGATGTCCAGTTCTAAAGTAACCACAGTCCTGAGGCCAGCCTCGCAGTTGCCCAACGCGGCCACGGCTCAGCCAGCGGTTCAGCACATCATCCACCAGCCCATCCAGGCAGGTAGCAGCCAGGCAGCTCTGCACAGCGCCACCCGCCCGCTCCCAGTTCTTCCTGCCACTTAACTTGTAATGCGTAGCCTGTGACTCTGTCTTTCCTGGGCTGAGACTCAGTCGGCTCTCTTCCAGTTCTGTGTCTCGGGTACCAGTTTCCAGTAGCGAGTAGGGAAATAGCTGCATCACTCCTGTGGTTTTTTTATCTTTTGTGGCCTTGGTGCCAGAAATGGGATTTTTAACTGTCTCCAGAGTGCTGAGAAACTGGGAAGAGGATTTAGTTTAGATACACACAAGTTTTAAAGCGTGAAAGATCTGACACAACATGCTTGTGTTGATTTATTCTTACGTAGCATAAAAGAAAACAAATCTCACTTGAATATGCTTCTGTGTATCTCTGCTTATACACATGTCTAAGGAGAAGATTGTAGATATCATCTCCCCACACTAGTGCCAGTGTTCAATGTGAGAATAAAGGGTTAAACACCTTTACTTTGTGCTTTGGGTTAGGATGCCGATGTAATCACCTTTGACTTCCTGTGTATACTTGGATCAGAGTTTCTGTTCTTTCTGGAGGGAACTGACCTTTGAGGTTTTTTTTCTTAGAGACCTTCAAGAGATCCTGTCTTGTTAACTTTGTTGGTTACTGATTCCTATGACGTACATGCTTTGAAAGCCAGGCCAGATGTGCATAGGAGCTTGCAGATCAAGTCAGAAAGAGTGGAAATGTCTTAGGATGTCAAAACTTAGTGATATGATGTAGAAAAAACAGTTTTAGCCAAGTAATTCCTCGTTATTATCTAAATAGCAGAATTTCTTTTCTGATGGTGTCTGTCTGACTTATTTCTGTAGTCTCGTCCTCCCGTGACAACTTCAAGCACTATTCCTCCAGCTGTGGTGGCAACTGTCTCAGCCACACGAGCTCAGTCCCCTGTTATAACTACAACAGCAGCACATGCTACGGAATCAACCCTCAGGTAAAGACCCTTTGAAATCTATAGTGCTGCGACTTTTCAGAGGCTACAGGAAGGGGAAACGTCCGTGAGCTGATGTTTCAGCTGGATGATGTTAATCATACAGAGCTGACAATCTTCCAGATGTGGGATGATACAATACAAATGTAGCAATGCTCACACAGTGCAAGTGCTTTCAGTTCTGTGAATAAAAATGACTATAAATGTGAACCGTTACTTTGAGAAAGAGTGAGCTTAATGAATCAGTTGTGATCTGCTTCCTGGAAAGCAGAGTTTCTGTTGCAGGAACCTGTGGCTAATTCAGCCCATCTTTTCTATGAAGCCACAGTGGAAAAATGATACACGAATGTTGAAAAGCATCCTTGAGAGAAAGTCTTTTTTATGAGCTGACAGGAGTTATAGATCAGTGTGCCCTCCTAGTCGGGTACTTACAGAAGATGGGGAAGAGAGAGCAATGTAGTTAAAGTAATAAACTTGACCGTGTATTTGATCATGGAGCTGCTTTCAAAGTGACAGCCCAAGGCCTGATGTGTGTCCCTGCACGTTATCTTTCCTGTCTGGTATCCTTGTGGTTATCTTCATAACTATTTCTCTCTCTCTCCAGTCGACCCACGCTGTCAATCCAGCAGCACCCGCCCTCAGCAGCTATTAGCATTCAGCGGCCTGCGCAGCCGAGGGATACGGCTACTCGCATCACACTACCCTCTCACCCGGCCATAGGAACACAGAAGCCACAGCTCCACACCATGGCTCAGGTAAACTCCGAGAAGGGAGGGGGGAAAAAACCACCCAACAAACCCTCTTGCTGCTTCTAGACATCTCTTATGTTTCTTTCTTGAGCGCCAAGATTAAATTTGAGAAAAGAGTTAGTATGAGGTTAGAAGTTCATGTTCTTTACAGCCCAGCATGATCCCATACTAAGTAAATATTTAAAACATGCTAGTTTTCACTTGAAGATTTTCTTTTCTTTTCATAGAAAACCATTTTCAGTACTGGTACTCCAGTGGCAGCAGCAACAGTGGCACCTATTTTGGCAACGAATACGATTGCTTCAGCAACCACAGCTGGTGAGTATTCATGGTGCTAATGGGGCAGAGCTGTGGGGTGCGGGTTTTGTTGGGTTTTTTGTTATTCTTTGTCCTTGAAGATGGGACCCGATTACCTTTGAGGAATTCTTTATTTATGGTAAAGACTGCATTTGGAAGTGCGTGAGCACACTTTGGGAGAAAAATTGCTGAGTTCTTTGGGGAGGTTTGTCTGGGTTGGGGTTCCCCCCCCCTCTTTATTTGGCTATAGATACACTGGTGTGATAGGGCTCTGTAGAAAGATCTCGTATGGTGGTTTTTTTTCCCTTTAGGTTCTGTGTCTCACACCCAAGCGCCTACAAGCACCATTGTCACCATGACAATGCCCTCCCATTCTTCTCATGCTACAGCTGTCACGACCTCAAACATCCCAGTCGGTGAGTGATTTCAGTTTTAAGAAGAGCGTGTAACTGATGCTTCCATTTTGTGTTTATGCTGGTAGTGTTGGTGCATATCAGGGGAAGAAGATCAGTTCAAGCTGGGAGAAACCAATTAACAGATCTGCTGTGGCATAGCTTTTTTTTAATACCAGGAAGAAATTGATGTTCCAGGAGGAATAAGTAGTAAAATGGCTCATGAACTTACTCAATTGAATTTTTAGACAAACTTGGGCCTTTTGGCATTTCAGAACCCGCACTGTATATACTAGAAGTTGCAACTGCTTGGTGATAGAATATGGCTTTCATATTTGATTTTGTAAGTTCCTTCCTGTGCTTTTTGAGGCATCAGCCTCATCGAGGTGGTTACTGTGTGCATTAGGAGGTAAATGCACTGCGGTCTGAAGGTGGGAAACTTAGTTGCCTAGATGTGGAATCTGCCGGAGATGTTTCCTACAGAACTGCATAAGTTTCCTTTTGCTCATCTCTCTCTTCCGGCTGACTTCCTTCTTGTTCTTTTGAAATCTTGCAATATCTTTCCCTGCCAAAAAGTTTCAAGGAGTGAAGTTGTATCTTGATGCATCAGTGTTTCCTGTAAAGTTTTTGTAGGTGTTTTCTTCCTTTTCTTGGCCTCTGTCTGCCTTGATCTCATTTCCCTTGCTCTGTCAAGTTCTGCTTTGAAAACTTGGATAAGGAAGTTCTTGACAGCAGAAAAGATTCGGCTGATCCTAAGGAGAAGAAAAAAAAAATTCATTTGAGCACTAGAGTAACTTAATCTGTTAGCAAGTATCATTTATATATGCATTTATAATGTCCACTTCTTCTGATACAAATGGATGAAAAATGCCTCATTTCCCTTGTTCTTTCTTCCTATTGAGGAAACTTGTCGTCGCTGGATAGGAAATCATCTGGGGATGGGGTGGTTTTTTTATTGGCAGGGGGCAAGGGAGGAATACTGGGGACTTTGCCAGGAGAATTAATCTTGCTTTTCCAGCATCTGCCAACTTTTCCTTTGACTGTTAACTGATTACATGTTTGTCTTTATGCAGCTAAAGTGGTTCCTCAGCAAATCACGCATACTTCTCCCCGGATTCAGTCTGATTACACAGCAGAGAGGAGTAATCTCATACCCCTCTCTAGTCACCGGGCATCACCAAACCCAGTAGCAATGGAAACCAGAAATGACAACAGGTAGGGAAATAATAGCTCTGGGAATGAGTGTGTGTGTTTTTGCGTGCCTCGCTGCTTTTCTAGGTTCTAAGATGCTGGAAATTATGTGTTTTAAAAACCCTGGGTGTGGAGTGGGGGATTTGGTAGTTTTGAATGAATGATGATGGCTGAGATACTTGCTGGCTTATGATAGTTGGGATGATGAAACTCGGTGAGTAGCCCAAAGGCTGAAGATGAACAGTTGAAATGGTGTGTGTAATACTTGCTCTCTCTGATGCCTGTAGGCAGTCGGTGCCTGTCCAGTTCCAGTATTTCTTACCAACGTACCCACCCTCTGCCTACCCTCTGACTGCGCACACCTACACCCCCATCACCAGCTCGGTGTCCACCATTCGCCAGTATCCAGGTGAGACAAGCTCTGGGGCAAGTGGAGTTTGACACTTTGTTTGGTTGTTGGCTTATGCCTGAGCTTTAGCAGTGGAAGAAGCGAAGAGGCTTTTATGCTTGACTCTGACCATTTGTCACAAAAAGTCTTCAATGACTTGTTAGCTGAGGGGAAAACTCATGGGTAGGGGATATTGAACTACTTGAGACACCTGCTAAATACAGGTAACAACAGTTTTCTCAGGAGCTTCACTTTTGATATCCAAGGGTTTCCATCTCTATAAGTTAAAGGTTTGGATTCCACAAATCAAAACAATTAAACTCCTCCAAGCCAAACTAGTTCTTTGATGCCTCTCTATTCCCTAGTGTTCTGAGAATCCCATTTTCATCTCTTTCAGCATGAATGTACGTGAATGAGAGAGAAACCTGAACCAAAAGTAGAGGGGGGGGAAAAAGCTGCATTGCACACTCTAGTATTCCTTTAAAAAAAACCTTAAATAGGGCAATTAACATCTTTGAACTGTTGCAATAACTTGCAGAAGTAAAAAATTATGTTTAATGCAAGCCCATGTAGTCAACCCAAACGTATGTCATTCTCTGTGCCAAAATTTGGAGTGCTTTTACCGTACTGAGTGGTGTGGGACTGTTCTCTCTCACATGGTAATCTCCACGATCCAAGCCCTAGGGATTTGGATTTTCATGCAACATCTGTGTCTGCTGGCAGCACGTTACCCTTGAGCAGTGTAGAGGGAATGTGGAAGGACATGGAGGTGGCAAAGGTTTGCTGAATGGAAAAATACACACGGGGTGGATGAGTTACTGGGACCTGCTCTTTCCATCACTGAAATTCCAGTGAAAAGTTGCAAGTCCTGACTGTAAGTCACATCAGGATTTGAGGTGGGCCTCAGGATGATTAAAAGGACCAAGTGAGCTTCTTTCGTACCTTCCTGCACTTTGGCTGAAGGTTTTAAAGGAGAATGTGTGGGTGAGTGGTGTCAGGAGCTGTGGTTGAGGAGTGGTTACAGAGCCCCTGATGGAACGTGACTGCAGACTGTCAGGAGTTTGAGTTTTGGTAGCATATTGAGGTGATTGATGGTAGGCTAATGCTAATTTTTAAAAAATCACATCTAGATAGTTCAGCAGGAGCTCATTGACAGAGACATGTTGCTTGTTATATTGATTTGAAGCCTCAATTGAAGGTACTAATTATGGCAGTAACAGGTGACAGCTCAAAGCAGAGGATGCAAGGTATAAGGAGGGATCACGGAATTGTTGGAGTTGGAAGGGACCTCTAGAGATCATCCAGTCCAACTCCCCTGCCAAAGCAGGGTTGCACAGAGCACATCACTCAGGACTGCATCCAGGCGGGGCTTGAAGATCTCCAGAGAAGGGGACTCCACAACCTCCCTGGGCAGCTGTGCTGAGTGCAGCCAGGTGAGGGCTTAGATAAAAGTGCAGAGGAGGCTTTTTAAAAGATCTTTGAGGTAAGGAGTGTTAATAGGGAATTTTAAGGAAGGATTTTGGCTTTCCAAAGGGTGGTTGTGTTTATGCAGGATTTTGTTGGATAGAAAGTTCTGCTGCAACAAAAGTGGTTTGCATAAGGTGTTCTACTAAGAGAATTAATGTGCCATAGTTTATGCAGAAGCCATTTTCAGGGACCCGGTGCCAGATTTCAGAGTTTTGACAGCTATTTTTAGAGTGTCTTTGTCAGCACAAGAACTTCATCGAAATCCTGTGACAATGACAAAACCAGCTGGTTCTGCGATGAGAGGGCTCTCCATTGTTAGCAAGCAAGTCCTTTGTCGGCAAGTTCGCACTTTCATTTTGTGTGTGGCTGCAGAAATCGTGGTAACTGCCCTGTAAAGACTAGAAATCTGGAGATGCAGGAACTGCAGGTGGTCTGACAGCGCTGGGAAATGCTGCCTGGGGGAAAAGTAACACGCCATAGAATGGAGCTGGAAAGATGTTATCAGAGTTGCTTAGTGCTGTAAATTCGAACGAGTGAATTGAACTTCTTGGAACAGGTGCTTCATTGGGAACATTGTTCTGCCGCAAGAAGATTTTGAAGATTTTGTGTTCATTTTAGCTGCGGGATCCAGCCTGTAATTGCAGCCCCTGTTCTGAGTCGGATAAGATTCTACTCAGCTTCAGAACAGTTTGTCCACTTGTGCTAAGGAAAAATTCTCTTATGTTGATGTGGCTGGGGAAAGGGGGTAAGGAAGCAAGCCCCGTTTTAAGGTATTTCTGTTTGAGTCTCTGCTTTCTCTGTCTGCTTTGGTATAGGCAAAGGTTTGGAGAGTTCCTTAATTGATGTAACGATAACCTCTGCAGAAAGACTGTCTTTTCAAAAGAAATGGCTTAGGCTTCTGATTTATTTATTTTTTTTTTTTAGGCAGGAAAAATGCCAAGTGTTGGTACTTACAGGCTTTGTAAAATAAGATAGTGAGCAAAAATAGTGGACAAATTTCTAAGACTGGAAGCTGGGTACAAATGTTATTTCAGCCTAACTTTAAAAATGGGGTTAAACTTCAACTTTTCTCTTGTTGCCATTGGAAATAGAAAATGGAGTGGAAGTAAACAGTAATGTTTCGTTCTTCTGGCAGACAATCTGGCCACTCTCAAATTTACTAGCACTCCAGCCAGGCTGGAAAATTTAATTTTTCAAAGCGAAGTAGTTTTCAAAAGTAAATCTTTGAGCGAGGGGGAAGCGAGGCCACCCACCGGGCAGGCGTGACGAGGTGTCTGTGTCGCTGCTCCCAGTTTCAGCCCAGGCACCCAACTCGGCCATCACGGCTCAGACTGGCGTCGGAGTGGCCTCCACCGTCCACCTCAACCCCATGCAGCTGATGACCGTGGATGCCTCCCACGCCCGTCACATCCAGGGCATCCAGCCGGCACCAATCAGCGCCCAGGGCATCCAGCCGGCACCAATCAGCGCCCAGGGCATCCAGCCGGCACCAATTGGGACACAAGGACTCCACCCCGCTGCACCAATCGGCACGCAGGGGCTGCAGCCAGCACCAATCAGCGCTCAGCAGCCGCAGGCCGACACCAAGACTTCAGGTAAGGGCAACCAGCCAAGTCCATGCCTTGGACCTCACCAGAGCAAATGAACTTCCGCCCTACAGATTTGGCTTTTTTTTT
>VXAK01017509.1:71608-84863 GCA_013399435.1 Arenaria interpres | reverse complement strand
TTTTTTTTTTTTTGCTTTTACTCCGATTTTGATCCTGTTCTGGTTTCTCCGGAAACTAGTGGACACTAAATACACCCAAACACATATTCTCCCAGCAAATATTTTTTTAGCTATTTCTTAGTTTATTTTTTAAGCCTACTGGGTGGAATGCGTAGGTAGCCTTGAATGGGTTGCTTCAGTGTAAAAGACTGGTGCTGCCTGAGCTTAAACAATTCTTTTCAGTTCCCCGTGTGGGAAAAGTCATTTACAAGTAAACGATGTTCTCCGAACTGTTCCGGCTACGCATTAGATGACAGTAGGAATTAAAATATGGCCAGGTACCTTCAGCAGTTGGTAACCTCATCTCAGACCGTGATAGAAACCATCTTTCGTTAAAAATGATTGGTCTGATGAAACCCCAACAACTTCCTGAAGAAATGGGATATGGCAACCCAGAGAATAGGCCGTTTCAAAGCTGGCAGACGTGTTGCATGGTGACTTCCCAACTGTCTAAATGCTCTGCATCATTTAGTTGGCCAAACACTCTTTCACAGAAGGCGAGGAACATAAACATAGGTGATGGTGCTCACTTACAAGTGGCATGTGTTGCCACGTAGGCTCTACCAGGGCTGGTATTCTGTTGTCCCAGTTGTGTTGGTGGTCTCCCTAGTGATTTCTGCATTTTCTGTTTCTTGTGGAATAGATCATTTCCCTAGCAGCAGTTGTTAGGCAGTAGGTAGGTTCCATCTTCCCTGCAGAAGGTTCAGTGATCAGATTGCTCGTAGCAAAGGTATTGCTTATGAACAAGTCTGAAAGCGCCGCAGATAAGTTGAGGGAGTCAAGGGAGCATGGACCAACCCGTGCTCTGCAGACACCTGCTTTGTCATCACATTTCCTCAAGTAACTGCTACTTTTTTCTTCTCTGTCCTTCTCTCTGCTATCTCCATGTCCATCCTTCCCAGCAGTAGTCTTGGCAGATGGAGCCACCATCGTAGCCAATCCTATTAGCAACACGTTCAACACGGCTTCGGCAGCAACTACAGTTGTGCAAACCCATAGCCAGAGCGCCAGTGCCAGTGCCCCTGCCCAGGGCTCTTCCCCGCGCCCCAGCATCCTCCGCAAGAAACCAACCACGGATGGGTGAGTAGAACTGAAGATGACACGTGAGCAACACTTTGGTGCAATCTAGCCTGGCTAAAAAGGATTCATTTCTGTGGAGATAAGTTCTAGCAGGTTCTTCAGTCAGCGGTGGCTGCGAGTAACCTGCTGACCTATGATATGCACTGCTTTTCCTGCCCCAGGGTAGGGTATACTTTTCTCTTGCTGTTCGTAATGAAATGAGAAGAAGGACAGTTTGTGTCCTAGCCCTTGAAAGTGACCTTTTGAGGGAAAGTGGATTTGAGGCTTTCTTGATTAGTGTAATAAAACCAAAGAGTTTATAATCTACTAAAATTAGAATTCCATGCTTTGTCTTCAGTGCTTTTCTTAGAAGAATATGTGGTTGAGTAGAAAGGATGGGATTAGTACCCTGCTGGGAAATCTGATTAGAAAAAAAGGGAGGGAGTAACTTAAACTCTTAAAACATTTTATGTTGTCTGTCTGATTTTATTTTATTTTTTTTTAATGCCTGAATAAAGAGGCAAGAGACAGCTTTTGAATTAACAATGCATTTCCTGCAAACTAACGACTGAAAATGTTTGGAACTGCTATGTCCTATGAGACTAAAATTGCCTGGTTTTTTTTTTTTATTTGGGTGGAAAACTTTTTTTAAGGCAGAGAAGCTGCAGGCTGTAAAACTTAAAACAGAAATTAAAGAAGCAGAGGCAGATCACAGAAAGAATGTTTCCATTTGGGAGGTTGATTATTTTGGACAACCATTTGACTTCCAGCCCCACAGGAGACTGAATTTAGCCTCTAAAGTACTTTCTGTATTCAGCCCTGTGCTGCCCAAGGTCCACACAGGGCTGGAGGTCTTGGAGTCGTGCTTTGACACAGTCAAGTCCACCTGAAGGAAGCAGATGCCTTTTTGAGCACTGTTTAGTTCCAGATGATCTGCTCGGTCTTGGAATGGTGGTGGAGGACAGTGGCCTGGCCGGACCTCCCCTTGCCTGCTGCTGGAGCCTGGCAGCTGTCAGATGCTCTGACTGGCGAGGTGAAAGTAAAGCTGGTCGCCTTAGGAGAAGTCCTAAATAGGGGTGAGACCAGGCCAGAGTAACTAATCTTTTATCTTAAAAGAAAATGGAACATAACATCTAATTTGAAAAGTAAAATGAGGCTCTCTGTAGCAAGTCAGTTATACTGAGGACAGTGCAAAGATACAGCTGTAACTCCTGTCCTGGTTTGGGCAAGAAAGGGTTGATTCCTTGCATCAGGGAGGTGGGAATCTTAGATGTGTCTGTCTCTCCAAGGCTGGCAGTCCGGAAAAGCTTAATTCCGCCTCAGCCACCTGAAGTAGCCAGCACACGTGTCGAGAGCACTATGCGAAGCACATCTGGATCGCCAAGGCCTGCTGGGTAAGACTTTAGGAAACAACCAACTGCATCATAGTAATTTCATTATTTTTTTAAATTTGTATTCTTTGGCTATTGGAGCATTGTCCTTTCTTTTGGAAAACTTAAATCTATTTTGAATTTGTCATTGTGACAACTTTGGACAGAGTTGACAGGTTCTGCTGCTGTGAAGCTGAGGCACTAATAGCCTTTTAAAAGATGTGGTCATGAGCTTTCATAGAAACAAACAAAAAAACATTGTGAAGGATAGACTTTTTTTCCATAATACTTAGAAATTAATGCTGAGGAATGGTAAATGGAGCTTCGACCTTGCTTCATTTGAGTTCAGTGGCTTTACAAGTTATGATTTTATAACTGTTACCCACAGTGGGAGCTCTTGCAAATGGAGCATGGGGGGCAGTACGGCTTTGGGTCAAAGTACCTGCTGTTACTCTGCAGTGTGAACCTCTCTTGCTCCTTTTACAAGTATTTTGAAGTTACCTGCAATTAGCCATCAGATTTGCTTATTACAGTGTTTGGAAGAAAACAGCATCTATAATAAATACAAAGGATTAGAAAGGGAGTGGAAGAGGAAATGTAACTGTGAGATGACACCTTCTCCTGTTGTTAAACACATCGCTGAGCCAGGTGTTGCTTGCGGGTGCAGGAAAGACTGGGTAGTCTGAACCCAGATGGGCTGGCTCACTCTGTGGTAGGTGGTCGGGGCTGAGATGCAGTTAACTTCAGTTTGTTCCGCTTTTTTTGTGTTGCAGCGCCAAGCCAAAACCTGAAATCCATGTGTCCATGGCCACCCCAGTCACTGTGTCTATGGAGGCAGTGTCTAATCAAGGCGGCGAGCAGCCCACCATTGCAGTCCCCCCCACCTCCCAGCAGCCCCCCTCTGCCATTCCAACAATCATCGCAGCAGCCAGTCCCACCTCCCAGCCTGCAGCAGCTCTCTCCACCATTCCAGGGGCTGTCCCGGCTGCTCCACCAACTTCTACCACCATTGTGGCGGCGCCCGCTCCTCCATCAACCATGAGCGGTGCCCTGTCAGCAGTGCTGGGTCCTGCGGTACCAGAGATAAAAATCAAAGAGGAGGTGGAGCCTATGGACATAATGCGACCAGTATCTGGTAGGTGGTAGTTAATCATCAGGTTGTTTCTTTTGTTGTTGAGACAGCGGAGAACTTACGAGGATTTCAGCACATCGATCCCAAAAATGAAATTGCATCTCTTTCATGGTAGCACAGAACACTAGTCAAAGGCTTCCCTATCCCTTGTTGGCTCATAAAGTTGTTCTTTGCTTTCTCCCTAATCTGCCATGACATCACATGTTACAGGGACTGCTTTGTTCATGTTCAAATGATCCAACTCCAAAGAGTCTGAGTGAATTCCTTCCTTAAAACACACATGCTCAGCAGTGGCATCAATATATTATGGATCAGTTTGGTTAATTTGAGTTTTCTCACAAATCCCACTGTTCAGATCCAAGGGCTTTTCTTGTATATGAAGAATTACTGCCCAGAGTCACTTCATAGGGCCCTCCTGTGATTCATGGGTATTTTTCTTTGGAACTTTTTAAAATACTAATTATATTGCTTTACTTATCCAGCTTGGCCGTAGTTCCTGTCAAATGGTATGATCAGTAACATTCAGATCCTTATGGATCTCAGGTCGGGCACATGCAGTGATAAAATTATACAAATGGTTCCCACATCCATGAGTATCAGAGTTCTGGTTTAGTTGTTGGTTTTATCCATCTCCTTAAAGCTGCATGTTGTCCTGTGATGAAAGAAGCTGCTTGCTCCAGGTGTCTCTGGAGCACAGGCAGATAACATTCAGGTCTTTGGGATTCTTCTGTCCCTTATTGGCAATGGTGGGTATGCCAAATTGTCAAGAGATCCTATCCCAGACCATTTTTGCTGTGGCATTAGTCACGGCTGATTGAGTTTTTCCCTCCAATTGTCAAGGAGTGTTCCCTCAAGCCACCTGCCACTCTGCTGCCCACCTTCAGGGTGTGCAGATCGGTGCGGAAACCTACTGACGTGACACTGTTGACTCGGCAGTACAAGTGGGCCCTTGCAAGGAGAGGGCTGCAGTCCCATTTGATTGCATATGACTCTCCTGTTACAAGAGGAAAGGGACTTGCTCGCTACTGACTGTGATCCAGGCTGGCACGTGTACAAAGATCCCTGTTTTACAGTAAGACAGGAGAGATGTTAGCGTGGATTCTTTTTTGTAGCATTAAACTGACATAAGCTTCAAATGTGAAGGAACTGAGGGACAGTTTTCTCTGCTGTCATTCTTTATGCTTTTGTTTACGAGATACTAAAGAACTTTGTGTATAGGCTTGTCCTAGCAATTGCTGCTGGCTTAATATCTGGCCTTCCACACACATGGAGCTGTAGTACTCTTAAACTTCACTCTCCTCACAATGCACAGAGACAGGAACTACTGTTGGAGGTAATGTTTGGACAACGCTCATGTGTTACCTTTACCCTGCTGATGGTTTGGGTTCTTTTCCTCTTTCCTCCTTCTCAGCAGTCCCTCCTTTGACTACAAGTACTGTGTCCCCGTCTTTGGCATTGCTGGCCAACAACCTTTCGATGCCTGCAAGTGATTTGCCACCTGGTGCCTCCCCGAGGAAGAAACCCCGTAAGCAACAGCACGTCATTTCCACAGAGGAAGGGGACATGATGGAAACAAACAGCACCGATGATGAGAAATCCACTGCCAAAAGTTTGCTGGTAAAGGCAGAGAAGCGCAAGTCTCCTCCAAAGGAGTATATAGGTAATGTCATCTGTAATGTTTTGGGGTTTTTTTTCTATTCGAATGTCTTGATTTTTGCTTCCTTTTGTTTCTCAGAGAAGGCGCTCTGTCATTCTCCTGCTTTGAAAATATAAATAATACAGAAACAAAGTATCTGTTTCTCAGCACTTTCTGTATAGCGATGTTCAGGGGAAATAACCTTTCTTGATAAAGCATTTTGTATGAGGCGGTGCTTACCGGTCCTCTACTGGAGTTACTGTGTCATCCTCACCTCCCACTTTCACTCATTTAATTAAACGAGGATAATAACACAGTTCTCCCTGCATCCTTTTCTAGATGAAGAAGGTGTCAGGTATGTCCCTGTGCGTCCAAGACCACCTATCACATTGCTCCGTCATTATCGCAATCCTTGGAAAGCCGCTTACCACCACTTCCAGAGATACAGCGATGTCCGGGTGAAAGGTCAGTCTCTTTCTTGCAGGTTGACAGTTTCATTCGTCTGGGATGAGCTGTTTCAGCCGTACCTCCTAAGGGTGTCTTAGGAGCACTCAACTGGTGTTGATAAGCAATCCCACATAAAGGTTTTGATTGCAATTTGGAAAACCAGGCTTGATGAAGTAAGCTAGTGACTTCCATTAGCTAGACATTGCCTAAATCTTTTGTGCTCTCAAGGCAGAGGAGAAAAGAAGGGAATGATATTAGATAGAGCTAGCTGTAATTCTGTAAAAGAAAAAAAAAAATCCTATAGTGATCAAGAAGTGTATTCACATACAGTGATAGAAACTTAATAGAAAATGTAATCCTATCTAACAAACTTGCCAATTTAATCAAAGACATTCTTGACTTAGCATAACTACTCTTGTTAACTAACAAATGGACTTTTAAAGGGTTTGGTTTTTTTTCTAATATGAAGAAAATAGAGATCAGATACTGTTTTTTAGGCTTTCTAGCTTGTATCCTAGAATTATTAAGCAGACTGGAGTCTTGTGACTGTAAATACCTGAAGGAGGGAGTAGATACGTATTTTAGCGGTAGAGGACCCTTTACTTTTTCATGCAGGATGTTTGAAACGCTATGTTCTTTAAATGGGGGGAGAAATGGGTTATAATGCCATTTTTCTGGAAATACAGATAATAAGTGAGAGCAGCGGTCAGACACGCGGCAGATACGTTGCTGTTCTCCTGTTTGAATCAAAACGTTGCCCATCCTCATTCATTAAGACGTATGGAGAGCAGGATTTGGGTTAGTGGTTTTGTTAGAGAAGCGAAGCCTGGCAAACTCCTGAAATCTGAATAACGTTTCTTTGTATTTCCTGGTGGCAGAAGAGAAGAAGGCTATGCTGCAGGAGATTGCCAATCAGAAGGGTGTATCCTGTCGTGCACAAGGGTGGAAAGTCCATCTCTGTGCGGCACAGCTGCTACAGCTGGTAGGTGAAGGGGGCTTGCCAGCTTCCTATAGCGTGGGGGAACACGGAGTTGCATAAGACAGGAGGATGTATTTACAAACTCAGTACGTGCTCATCTGCCAGTGGGAAACCATAAAGGATCTTGGTGTGTAGCGCCCAAAGGGAGTGGGACGTGCTTTCCCCTTTCTCAGGAATGTGGCGTTAAGTGGCTTGGAAACAAAGAGTGTTGGTTTTGATCCAGACATAAGAGCTGATGTATTTTGTACAGATGATCAAAATTGGCAACTCCCTCCTGCTGATGCACAGGTCTGAAGAAGCGTCTGTTTGGGATGGTGCGGCTGATCTGAGGAGGCAGCACTGATCCACATTCCTGGATGCTTCTGTTTCAGGTTGGGGGTGAGGTAGGTGCTCTGCATTCTAGCACCAAACTCCCCAAAACCTCTGCATTCCTGGAATAGTATTGTGAGAAATAGGGGAAGCAGTTCTGGTTAGGATCCATGTTTGTTCAGAAGTGGAGCGATCCTGTAAATAGGATGTCAGTAAGAACGATAGTGCCACACTCTACGTCAGAGGCTCCATCTTCTGAATTACTAACATGAGCAGCTGAGAGGGGAACAGAATTATCATCTTCTCTGTGTAGCTTTCTTAAAGCGGGCGAACGTTTTCTGGGCTAGCGGTGAGCCTTCTCATGGAGTGCTGATGTCTTTTAGACAAACCTGGAGCACGATGTGTATGAGAGACTGACTGCCCTGCAGGAGGGACTCATCCCTAAGAAAAAGGCAGCGACCGACGACGACTTGCATCGAATCAATGAACTGATACAGGTAGGTTCCTGTGGCCTCCTAACCCAGCAGAACTCCTTTACCCTTAACTACAAAATGCTCTACTGAGGTTAGTAAGAGATAAAGCTGGCTTTTAAAAAAAAAAAAAACAAAACACATAGGTAGCCTTCCTGTGGTGATGGAAAACAGTACACAATTGTTAGGAGAAGGTACAGCGATCCTTTACACCAGATGATCCGCTGTTAATGACAGTGTTTCATTTCAGGGGAATATGCAGAGGTGTAAACTTGTGATGGATCAAATCAATGAGGCTCGAGACTCCATGCTGAAGGTCTTGGATCACAAGGATCGTGTTTTGAAGCTTCTAAACAAGAACGGAACTGTCAAGAAAGTATCCAAATTAAAGCGAAAGGAGAAGGTGTAAAGCTGGAATAATGACTCTGGAAATGGAGAACTTGTACAGAATGGAGTTGAAGCTTTTTGTAGTTTGGGTTTATTTTTAAGCAGAGCATCTGAATAAAAAGGATGAGTTTAGGGAACAGATGGCAACAGATGGACATGTGAAGCCTGGTGACCTGAAGGGATTGTCACTGATCTGTCGTAATGAACAAAGATTTCTCTCAGGCTCATCCCTTTTTAAAGTCTTTCCAGTCCCATTTGTTTAACCCTCCTGTTGTGTCGGTGCCTACTAATTGGAACTAGTGATGCAATGTGCGGTGGACAGTACTCTCCTTCCGTTCTGCAGTTTAGGGGTAAATGTACACAAGGTGTGTTTACACCTGTAATGCAGGAGAAGATTCTGCAGGGGACACCAGGAGGGTGACGACACAGGTATCGACCCAGACAGCTGCCATGCTTCAAAGCATTGAAAATTACACCGCTTTCAGTTACCCCATTCAGTTCTTGTTCTTCTGACCTTCCAGTGTCTGAAGTAGCCTTCTCAAACCAGTGCCACTGCACTAGGAGATCTGCCACATTCAAAATCTCCACTGGCTCAGAAGTCCTAGCTAGTAAGAGATAAAGCTGGCTTTTAAAAAAAACCCAAACAAAAAAAAAAAAAACATAAAAGAAGAAAAAGGAAAAAAAAAAAAAAGAAAAAAGCCGGGGGGGGGTAAATCATTTCAAAGTGATTTTTGTAGTGTCTGTGTGTGTGTGTCTATGTTGGTGCTCTGGGATACTTGTTTTGAAGTACCTCTTGCAACAGAGGACTTCCTGTAGCTGGTGTAATGTTAATTGTATGTACCACATACATCCTGAAAACGTTAATAAAGGACTTGGAGGTTTTTGTATGTGAGCAGTTTTTATACCTTTATGCTAGTGAAACTATTCAACCTAAAAACTCAAAAACAAGTTAAAGCCTTAAAAAAGAGGTGTCTCCTTTTGAGGAGACGAAACAGAATGCAGGAAAGTAGTTAGCCCTTTGTGTGGCCGAGGGAAGGGTAACTTAATTCACAGTTCAGCTTCTAAAGATGCAATATGAATTGCTCCCCGTGCACCTGTGTGTTTAACCTTAATTTGTTACAAAGGTTGCCAAATCAGTTCATTTTTAGCCACTTCATTGGGAGACTTCTGTTTCATGAACTAATTCTGTTTCAAGAATACTTCTTTCTTTCATCCAGTTACAGGGCTGTGATCTTGATTTTATTCAGAACTGTGTTCTTTCAGTAGTTATGTTCTAAAAAATGGTATTTAATTCCTCAGTTCTGATATATTTTTTTTTTAACTAGACAGTGTCCATATTCACACTGTTGTGGGTTTTTTTACACATGCAAAAATCCCTGTCTGGATGTCTGGATGGCAGTCTCATTTTCATATTGGCTTGATTTTACTTTTTTAAAATAAAAGCATATTCATTGTAAGATACAATTCTAGTATAATGATATTGTAACTTTAGTAATAGGAAAGTTACGATAATTATTTCCTCATTTCCTTGGCTAGAAGAAAGAAAACATCAAAATATCCCTACAGTTTTACAAGCCTGCAAGACGCGTGTGCATGTCCATGTGTATGCTGAGACGCAAGAGAGTCTGGCACAGCGCAAATTAAAATGCGAGAGGTAAGACACAAAAGGGTGGGAAGCAAATAAACTGCCACTTGTCATCCTGTATTTCTTATGTGTCAGGAACAGAACATGCACAATTGGTCAAGTGTTTGTTTGCCATTGTCATGGCAACAAACCACTGACACCACCAGCATTCTCAGGTTCCTAAAGCCCCTGCAAGAAGCTCACTCCCATCCTAACGTTGCCTTTTGTAAGGCTGAGAACCGTTTCACAGTGTTGGCAAAGGGCTTTTGGATGAAATCAAAGGCATTACCAGCAAAGGGTGAGGTATTTTTTGGTGGGAAGGGAGGGAAAGATTCTTTTAAAGGACAGCAGAAGTTTAAAACTTGTTCTTAATCCTTTCTTCTAAGCTATTCTCATCTGATTCTTTGCAAAAACCATAGTAACCAGAGTTTTCATAAGCTGGTATTCAAGGCTATCAACTAGACTAAAAGGATTGTGCTATTCCATAATCTTAAAATAACCTTATTCTTAATAACGACACTGTTGTCCTAGTGCTGCAGAAACAGTATAGATTCTGTAGGAGAATGTAAGAGCCACTGCCTTCAATATTTATCCAACTGTTTTCTCACCTCTCATTCTTAATGCTTAGATCAGGAACAGTGTACAGAAATTCCACTTCACAATCCTAAAGAGTTATGCTGGTTTATTTGTCTCTTGAGGCTGAACGTGTAGTGTGCTTATGCTGAAACCTCTACAATCTGTTCTTTGGCTATCCTAAGTGTTCTGCTGGTGTTCTCAGAAGGAAATGAGAAAGTAGGGTGGTAGTTTGCTGCAGCGTCCCTCTATCACCTAACTTGCTGTACACTGAGAATACCTCACAGAGCTGGAATGCCTTGACTTTTACAGCAACCCTCATCCCAGAGGCTTAACTGCCCAAAACAGCCAGCTCTGAGTGAAGGCTCTCCTTTGAGAGCGTCCACAGAGCCTCCGTTTTTACAGCATGTCCTAATGGAATAACTACTTCTCTGCAGTATTTCTGATAAGGGTGGGTACTTAAAGGGTGGGTGTCAAGAGAATGGGGCCAGTCTTTTTTCAGTGGAGCCCAGTGACAGGACAAGACGTGATGGGCACAAACTTGAACATGGTTCCATCTAAACATGAGGAGGAACTTCTTCACTTTGAGGGTGGCAGAGCCCTGGAAGAGGCTGCCCACATAGGTGGTGGAGTCTCTGTCTCTGGAGACATTCCAAACCCGCCTGGACATGTTCCTGTGCAACCTGTTCTAGGTGGACCTGCTCCGGCAGGGGGTTAGACTGGATGATCTCCAGAGGTCCCTTCCAAACCCGTATCATTCTGTGATTCTGTGACTGAGGTGCCCCAATGGGGCCGAGAAACAGGTAGTTTTTGTTCCAGTGTAGTTGTGACACTTGGTATGAGCTGCCAGAAACGCGTTTTACGCCTCACTGTAAATAAAATCAGCTCGGCAGCCAGCGCTATTTTTTAAACCGACTGCGGCACAAGCGCCTGCCCGCCTTCCCCGCCCGGCCGGGTGACGGAGCCGTGTCGGTACCTTCCTTCCCGCGGCACCCTCGGCGGAACGGGCCTCCGATCCTCGCCCCTCAGCGGGGAGCTCCCACCGGCGCCGGGCCGTGCTGAGGGCGGGCGGGAACCGGCCTTGGGCCTCCTCAGCCGTGAGGCGGCAAGGGCGGTACGTAGCGGAAGTCTCCCGTCTCTATGGTTCCGGGTGGGGAGTGAGGGGCAGAGCGTCCTCCCGTCTCTATGGTGGCGCCTGCGCCGCGGGGCCGACGGGAGGCTGGCGGACTATGTGCATTTTTCCCTCATTACCTCACGCGCGGGGAGGAGGCTGCCGGGATAGCGGAGGACCTTCCCTCGGCCTCGCTCCGGTCCTCCAGCTCCCCTCGCTGCCCGGCGGCCCCGGGAAGCCCGGCTGCCGGCCCGGCTGCCGCGCCGGGCCCGGACAACCCCCTTCCCGTCCGCCGGGCTCGCTTCTCCGGGGGGAGCCTCGCCCAGGCCCATGGCTCGATGAGGCGNAGGGGAGGGTGGATGGAGGAGACCTCCTCTCTGCCCCCTGCCACGTCTCTGCCACGAAATGAAGAGCTGTGGTTCCAAATTAATAATTATTTCCCACACCGCCCCCCCNAAGGAGGAGGAGGCGGCGGCGGGGCAGCAGCGGCGGCGGCTGGGCTGAGGCGGAGGAGAAGCCGCGTCCGGCCCGGGACGGGTGNCAAAATGTGACTGGCCTTCCGTGACAACTTGGAAAGGCTCCTCTATCCCAGCAGCTTCACTGAGCCACAGCAGCATAACTTTTAACAGGCACTAAAAAAAAGGACATGTTTACTTTGTCAAAGTTATACTTTTCGTCTTCCTGGTTTTTTTTTTTTTTTGGAATTACAAAGGTAGAGATCACAGGAAAAAGGCTAATTTCCATTAGGTCTTGTGAATTGCTCCTTACGCAGATTGTCTATATAAAACCCCCAGGTGAGGATTCCCAAGCAGAGTCAGCTCTGCAAGTGTAGGTGTTTTGTGTCCAGAGACGCGTCTCTCCGTGCCTCTGACACCAGTCCTGCTTCAGTTCAGGGTCCCACCGCTCTTACCGTGGCTGAGGAAACTTCCTGGATAAAGTTTCCATGGCACGCACGTGCAGAGAAGGAAGGGAGTTGTCACACCATGAATTTCGGGGCACATCACATCCCCCAGTTCTGTGTATGTGCTGTCAGTTCAGCCGTAGGTTAAATTCTTGGCAGAGTTGGAGGGATGCTCTGGTGGGTAAAGAAGCAGCCTGGTACTCACAAGAGCTGAGTGGGACTTCCAGTTCTCCTCAGTGTTCTCTGTGACTTATGTCTGCGCTTTTAGCCCCATTTGACAGGTGGGAAACTGCTTTTTCCCTCCCTTTGTGTGTTTAGATCCCATGGCCATGATAGTATTACACTTATTTAAGTGCCCACCGTTGCTGCATGGTACTTGCCTATCATCTTTGATAGGCTTTCCTCCTCCTATTTGTTCCACCCTTTCTTGTGATGCAAGAGCTACCATTCCCTTTTGTGCAAGCAAAACACTGCTCTGGGGTTGTTTTGGTGTTTTTTAATACCATATCTGTTTCCTGCTATTACCACTACCCTCTGCTCAGACTGAGCTGCATCTTCAGCTCTTCCTCTCCTGCATATCCTGACTATACCCCCGACACGTCTCTGTAGGAGCGCTATTGATGTACTCTAATCCCAGAAAGTAAATGCAGATTCTTGTTCTTGGGGTCTGGAAAATAACCGATGGTTTAGAAAAATGGTGGTTCGGTGCTTGCAGCCTCTCTTTGTGTCTTGCTGAGGCCAGCGCTGAGTCAAGGGCAGCACCCCTGGGAGCCCGACCCTGAAGGTGTCGTGGGGAGTTGTTGTCGCTCTGCTGTTGAGAACGGGGAAGGGAAATGCACTTGTGGTTTTTAAGTAGCTGTTTGCCATCAGTGCAGGCATTGACCGAGGGCAAACAGGTGATCTGGAGAAGTAGCGGATGGGGTATATCTGTATTCCAAAGTCTTTTTGTCCTTTTTTTCTTCTGTTCTCCTTCAGTTTCATTCCCTTTATGGGAAGATTTGTTATGGTTTGGGTTTTTTTTTGTGATGAGGTGCCTGTTACAGCGTTCACTACGCCTCACCAATAACTTTAAAAGTGTGATTTCACGCGTGTTGTGTAGGCACTCTTTCAATTTATGTGTAAAAACCCCCATTCCACTTGCTGAACTGGTTTTAGTTCTGTACTTAGTTGCACGTTGCAAGGATTTTCTTCCTCTTTTTTTTTTTTTTTTTGTCATAA
>VXAK01017509.1:45634-71564 GCA_013399435.1 Arenaria interpres | reverse complement strand
CCTTGGCAGAAGCAAGGAAGCAGCTGTTGGGTTTTCACCTGTAACTGTTTTGTGTGTTCCACTGTTTTTTTTTTTTCCTTCCCCTTGCCAGGGTTCTGCAGTGCTCCAGGCGGCGAGTTTTGAAGCAGGATGGGAAAAAGACGCTGTGTTCCTCCACTAGAGCCCAAGCTGGCAGCTGGCTGTTGTGGGGTAAAGAAGCCCAAGTTGTCTGGGAGTGGAACGCACAGTCATGGGAATCAGGCCACAACCGTACCGGGCTCCAGTTCAGGTCCTCTTCAGAACCACCAGCATACAGACGGGAATAATGGAAGGGAGAACGTATCTGACTTGACTTTGGGCCCAGGAAATTCTCCGATTACTCGAATGAATCCGACTTCAGGAGCTCTGAGCCCGCTTACTCGGCCCAATGGAACTGCCAACAGCACCAAGAACCTGGTGGTGACAGCGGAGATGTGCTGCTACTGCTTTGATGTACTCTACTGTCATCTCTATGGGTTCCCTCAGCCACGACTTCCTCGATTTACCAATGACCCCTAGTGAGTAAATCCATGTGCGGGAGGAAAGCTGAGCGACCAGCATCCAGAGCTGTGGTTTGGTTGGGGAGGGATGAAGGCTTTCCTCTGGGGACTGGGAAAAATGGTGTGCAGGGAGGAAGGGGGGGCGTTCTGCTGCTTGCTTCATCTACCAGAAACAAAAAAAATGGCACGCTGTAAGTGCACCAAAGAGTGCACTGTTATGTTTGTTGGTGGAGATGACTGGGGCTTTGAAGAGTGGCCTTCAAGGGAGAACATGTTTAGCTCTACAGAAGGAGAGGTAGGCAAAATATGAGGAAGAGCAGTGCTTCTTCAGCTCACAGTCTGATGTGTTGTGTGAGACGTTACGTATTTTACTGAGTGGAAACCCACTTCATGATAATGTTCTGTTAAAGTTTACTCCCTTCTTTGTAAATGGATTCCTCTGCCAAAAAATTAACTGCACTGTGCCTCCCCTCCCGTAAAATTGTACTAAAAGAATGAATGAAACTGAAATTAGAGTTTTCAGAAAACAGTAAAATGTCATTAATTTGAAGAGGATCCTGCTTCTAATATCAGGCCCTAACTTGGTGAAAGGACAAGGGGAGAGGTTTCCTTCTGCGAAGCAAGTGGAAGGGAATCAAGAAGTTGAAACAAGTTCCCGCCTCATCCTGTAACAAGTGCTGACCTGGGGAGAATTGGACAAGGACACTTACAAGGGTGTTCAGTTGTCCCAAGTTAATGGGTTTGGCAGGGAGGGTTTGCCTGTTGTGAAACTGAAAAACTGCATTACGGAGATATTGCTAGTTGGGCAATATGGGGAGAAATGGAGAGTTAACTTTTTCAAGGACGATACCAAGGTTACAAAGAAAGGAGGTGTGTGTGAGAAGCAGTGAGGAGAAGGATTTATGAAGTTATTTCGCTTTGGTGAGATTTAGCTAATGTTTGTCTGAAGGTTGAATGTGTAGGTGTGGAAATGTTAATGTTGTTAAAGTGTTTGGTGGAAGAATTATATGTGAAAGATCAATGACAGATACACCTTCTGACACTCCTCCGGGGACCACCTCCAGAACAACAGATAAAATAAAAAGTTGTTGACATCCTTAATTTAAATTAATGAATTTTGAATTGATGTAAAGGAACAATGGCTTAAACAGGTCAAGGACTCTTTCCGTGTATTGAATGTCTCCCCATCTTATTGGCTGTCAGTGTAGATGTAGGTTGTGCATCCATGCAGTTATTATCCGAGCAGGATTATGGATACATGTTCTGAATGCTACCGCAGACTAAGCTCTTTAATATTGTAAATACAAGCGAGTGGAGAAGTACTCTGGATTAGAATATAGAATAGTTCCGGGGACTCCCTAAATGGAAATACTTCCATTGTTGTTTTTCATACCTAACCTAAATAGGCTCCTTTTAGAAAATGATACATTAGTCTGCTTATTATTTCATTACTTGAAAAGCAAAGGGGTTTTTTTGTTGTTGTTGCATTCTTAGGTCAGAAAGAGAGATTATTTTATACAGATTCATTATTTTGGTGTTAAAGGAGATTTCTAGCTGGATTTTGTTATTGTTTCTGTTGACTAGTTTCAAAAAAGGCGCTCTTTAGGGAATCTCAGCTGTTGGAATTTTATGCCCAAATTTGAAAAGTAAAAAAAAATAAATCACTTGCTGGGCGTTTTTGTGCTGATAATTGGAAAGTCTTTTAGATTAGCACTCCAAAGCAAAACCAGTTCCTGGCTTATCTTCCCCCCTGGGCAAATGCCTACCTGAATTTTCTTGTTTTCAGCATTTATGCTGTTGCTTCTAGCAAATAGTTGTATGTACCCCAGGGCCAAACGTGAGGTTTGCTGTCTTGTAGAGCAGCAGACAGGATGATCTGTCACACTTGAGATAATAACGTAATGAACTTTAAGCCAAATGTTATCAAACGTAAGAGTAAGCAAAGTGAAAATAGGTAAATAATTTGCATTGTGTTCATTTGTAACACAATTAATATTGACATAAGCGATCTTTGAACAAAACAAAGGTATATTCCAGAAGTCTGTCTGGACAGGACAGAAAAAGAGGCTGTGGATGGAAGAAATAGAAAGATGCACAGGATTGTCCCAACCTGTTTCTCAGGTAACAGATCTTTTTGATTGGTGCTGGACCCTAACGTAAAGATAGAAGTAGTCATGAAGGTCAGGGTTCTGCACAAACAGGGTAATAACATAAAAGTTACAGGGTTATGACTTGGAAACTGCCATGAATTCCAATTACCAGCTTGAGAGGGTATGCACATAGGCAACAATCTTGGTGGGAATTAAGGAGCTGGTAGATACCTCTGGAGTCAGGGAACCTTATGTACATGTTAGCAATGATGTTTACAAATCAATGTAGAGAAGGTGGCATTGCAAGACTCGTAGTTATGCCTGAATTAACATGGTAAATGAAGAAAATAACCCCTTTGCTCTTGAGGTTATTGAAAAAATTACAATTTTGAACCCAGATGATATGTAAATATTTAATTGGTTACTCCTTCCACATTTGTACTTCAGTCTTTGATTATTTTAATAGTGGGTGTTACAAACTGGTACTAAAACTACACCATGCAAGTTTCTACTTGCCATGCAAGTCAGATAAGATACTGGCATCATAAAATCTGTATGGTGACAGCTTTTTTTTCTTAGTCCAGTTAAGTTCTGATTTGGACAAAGTACATTTTGCTATTTCAAAACTCCTTTTGTAGTTGCAATTGGAGAAGCTAGTTTTCAGTTGCTGAAATTCCCCTCTCCTCAGCTTAGCACTCTCATCAAACACACCGTAAGCAGGATGTTATGGCTGGGGGAGAAATGGTTGCCATAATCTGCTCAGGATACGACTGCGAAGTTCCGGTAGGTAAGTGCTCGTGGGTGAACATGGGCAAAAGATTGTCGGGACTTTTCTCAGTACATCTGGGAAATACACTTTTCAGGGAGGAGCTGTGGAACAATTGACGTATTGTCAGCTGCACCTGCAATTTGCTAAATGCATTTATTTGACAGATGCAGGAACAACATCTTTTCTACAGTGAAAAACTTTGTAATGGTGAAATGTTTTATACTTGTACAAAATCATATCTTTTTTTTTTTTAATGCCTCAGTTGTTAGGGCCACAGAGAAAAATTGTTTAAAATGTGGTTTAAGATATTTTAAAATATGACAGCCTTCTGAATGTAATTATCCTGTCCTTTCTGGTAATATCTCTTCTATTATAGATGCAGAAAGCTAAGAAAGTTATGTCACAGCTCAGTGGAATTTTTTTTTTTTTTTTCGGAAGGGGAAAGAGGTGAATTGGAAATGTGAACCTGTAATTTGAATTGAAGAAGAGAAGGAACTTACTTAGATTTGTATTCTGTCAGTGATGCTTTTCATTTTCTCCCTTCCCTTTTCTGTTTGGGGTGAGTGTCATGTGGGCTAAGTAATGGTTTCAAAACTTTAATTAGATAAAGCTAAATTTCCACTGAGCTTGTGACAGTAACGTTTCTCAGAAATCTCCTTTGCAAGTTTAGTATCTTTTTTTTGTAAGCTTTCTAATGTATTTTCTTACACTCTTGTTTCTGTTTTCTGCTTCAACGTATGGTAGCTAGATGAAAATGTAGAGGAACGGTATCCTGAAAGTGCCTTGAAGTCTAGTTGGAAAAATAGAACAGTAAATCCTCTGTCTTGGTCAAGCAACCATAAGGTGGCTGATGGTTGTGGAAGAATGTTTCCACTTCCTCTGTGGGCAAAGTACTCCACAATTATCACTTAAAGGCTATTTGCTATTTTGGGTAGTACTCATGCAATTGGTCACAGCTGGTAACTAGATCCTGAGTGGTGAATTTATGCTGTGATAGAGTTTTTTAATTCCATTGTCGCTTTGAGGAACATCACTGGGTGTTGTTTTATTACTGCATTTTAAATTATGTTCTATCTACTTAGACATAAGAAGCTGTGTTGCCTGTATTTATGAAGTCATCCACACTCCATGCTGGTTTTGTTGCCTGAACAGAATCTCTTAGTATTTTTTGTAATGTTTGCTGCAAAGATATATTGCTTACAAGAGCTTCAAGAGTTTGAGGAAAGTGTCTGAGCTCTGTTGTAGAAATCAGTTATTCTGTCTTCGTGTTTTAGAACTCCTGTCTGTGTTTATCTCAGAGAATTACTTTAACGCTGCATGTTTTCTATTATATTACTTACATCTGAAAGTTCAACAGAAATCCACAGATGGATGTTTGGAATCACTAATGACTAACTTTCTCATCTGTGCTTGGGTTCAAAGCGATTCAGTGCTCTGTAATCTGAAGAAGTAAGATCATTCATCCTGGTTTTATAATTAGATCGGCATCAGCAGCTGCCTCGCAGAATTTTCCAGATGTTCAGGCGTTGTTATAAAGCTGCAGCCACCACTGTCTTTTTTTTACTGTTTCTCTCTACAGCTGTTTGCAATTTCACTCACTTCTGTAGAAGTGAACTTTTTGCATTTAATATTCAGTCATCTTTACCGATTTACCTCTTTATAGAGCTTTTCTGAATACTGTAGTTCTTAACTTCTTGGTTTTTGAGGCTTAATCGTGGCTTATAGCTTAACAGATTGAAATGAGCATGCTGAATTTACAAATCTACTGTTACGCCTGTAAATGCATGGTAGTAGATAGCATGAGAAAATGGAAATCTGTGTGATGTTTGAGTAGGGACAATACAGTGATTTTGGTATGTGTTCAACAGGGGAGAATCTGTGTAAATATAAATCGAATGTAAGGTAAGCAAAAAGATGTGAACATAAACTGTTTGAGCACCAGGGTTGGACCCAGAAGTCAGATCCTCATGGAAATAACAAGAAGAAAAAAACCCCTAGGCTTACTTTTTATCCTTTTGAAAAAAAAAAGAAAAGCTTTTATCGCAAACCTGAATTATAGATGATTTGTGGAATGCTTGGGGATCTTTCAGGTTCGATGGTACTATAAATAAGTAATCTTACTTGCTTCATCTATATTAATTTTGATATGGGTTGTCATGTAAACCAGTGGATGCTACTAAATGAGGCCATTACTTACAGAGGTAATCAGTGGGGTCAAATACTCATATCGCTCATTAGCCGACAGTGCACTTTGGCTGGGAAGGTGTGTGTAGAGAGCTTACAGAGTACTGGTGGAGAGAAAGGAGTGTGCCGAAAAGGTGGGGGGAGATGTTGAGTTTTGCATTTGGGGGTGTGTGGGTGTGGGTTTTTATTATTGCTAGGTAGCAGGTGAGAAGACATGCTTGTTGGGCTTTATTAGAGGGAGAGAAAGCAAGTGCACACATACGTGCTCTTCTACACCTTGTTGGTCTCCCCTTAGCACACAGATATCTCTAGAGGCTGGAGTATTTCTCTTTTTTCCCTTTTCAGTCCACTCTTTGTGACGTGGAAGACGGGGCGAGACAAGCGGCTTCGTGGCTGCATCGGGACCTTTTCAGCCATGAATCTTCACTCAGGACTCAGGGAATACACATTAACCAGGTAATTATGTTGAAAATGAAATAAACCTGAAATTAGTTTCCTTTGCTGAAGATCTATAAGGATTCAAGGTTAAGGTGTTGGATTGACATAGTTCAATTTAATATGCTTCACAATAATATAAACCTGAAAAAGGTATGATAGTTAGGGTGAGGTAATATATCAGGATTTAGTGGAATATCTTTGCAGCAGGTGAATTTTGGTTCACGTTCTAAGGCTAATGTCGAATCTGTCTTGCATACTGACAGTTTTGAGCACAGAATTTCTCTCCAGCTGCGGTAAGTGGAGGACAGCGTCAGGAAGCTTTGCACTAGTATTTGCCTAATAAGTTCATTAGATGAGGAAGAGATGAGAATCACTTTCTCTGCAGTAGCAAAGGGGAACACGTTTCACTGAGGCATAATCAAAAAGGGAATAATTGAGCATCTGACACTTTAATTTGATGCTTGTATTGGGCAATATATCTTCTCTTCCCTTCAGTGCACTTAAGGACAGCCGATTTCCCCCCCTGACCCGCGAGGAGCTGCCCAAACTCTTCTGCTCTGTCTCCCTCCTCACTAACTTTGAGGATGCCAGTGACTACCTGGACTGGGAGGTGAGAACAGGTGCATTTGGAACTCTGCATCACTCTCTCGTTCCGTTCGGGTTCGGGTTAGTACATGGTGATGTGTCTCTTTTGTTACAGGGGTGTTACGGGTATTGAAACTGGGAATAGAAGAAACGGGGCTGGAAAACTAGAAGGGAGGAAGAGGATGGGCTAGCAGTATGTGTTTGGTCGGGGGGGGATCCAAATGGGAATAAGAGAGACATGAAAATGTTTTATGGATTTGGCCCAATAGGAGATGGGTGTAAATATGTAAAAACCTGGGAAGTATTTTGATGCTGTGAATAGAAACTGGGAATAAGAAGTAGTCAAGGCTGAAGGTATTAATCATTTTTAGGAGGTTGTACTTGGAAGTATATTTAATTTATTAGACAGATTAAATAGACTTTGTGGTTGGGCTATTTGAGGCATGATTCTTGTGTAGAGATCTTGTCTTTCTTGCCCAACATAAGAGGTGGAAAACTGTCAGACTTCTGACAAGACTTAGTTCAGAAGAAGTGGCAGAGAGGCTGGTTAGGCTTGTCTGGCAGAGGTGGCAGAGGTCCTCTATGCTGCAAAGAGAGCTACTTGTGAGACCTGCCTGGGAAGGACAGAGTGGGGAAGAGAATGTCCTTGTCCAGGCGAAAGCCAAACTGGCCAGAGAGAGAGATACACAGTGTTGTGGGAATGACAACTCAATCATGGACTCAGTGCCAGCAAACACCTCTTATTTGGCTGTTCATTTCCATCTATAGGTTGGGATCCATGGGATCAGAATAGAGTTCATCAATGAGAAAGGTGTCAAACGCACAGCCACGTATTTACCTGAGGTTGCTAAGGAACAAGGTGGGTTTCAGATGGCAGCCAAACATGTCAACACATTGTGTCACAGAATTGGGTAACAAAAATCTATGGATTTTGGGTTTGGATTGCAATGGTATGCTCGTAGTAGTGCCACGGAGCCACCAGGCTTAATCTGGATAACTGACACCTGATACAGCTGCTGCTGGGTTTTCATCTGGCCTTTCTCTCATCCCACATGTGTGCACAGCTGTGTCTTAGTGTAAAAATGTTTTAGGGCTTAAGAAATAGAGGCTCTCAAAGTATGGATCTTCCAGCTTCATTCAGCGTTGCGTCTTTCCTCTTCTATGTTTCTCCCACCAACTAGGATAACTGCAGGCTGCACAGCACCAACAGGAGAGTCCCTTTCCTCCTCATTCTTGCTAAAGTAGCATCCTCCAGATGAGGGCGGGAAACAGGCCCCCTCTGGAGCACACTTCCCACTCAAATATAGTAGCGGTCACCATGGTAACTGCTCAAAATATTGCCTCCTTTCCTCCACCTAGCAGAGTGGAGTGGTCGCATCCTCCTGGCTCTGGGGCAAAAGACTAAGGTAGGAATTTTAACTCTGATCTCTCACATAGCAGTGCACTGTGCTATCACTAGAGCATCAGGTTGATCCCAATTTGTCTATGTAAAGAGCTAAGTATTATCCGATTTTAAGGCTTGGGGAGCTAAACTTGAGTGGCATCTGAGAAAATAGTTTGGGGTCCCTGCAACAGAAGCAAGGCACAGACCTTGATAAGAAGAGAGGCCATATGGAAAAAGGAATTACTGTTTTGCAGACCAGTTCCAGTATGAGTTAAAAGGGGTTGGCATGTGCAGATAATGTGCGTGCGTAAGACCATGTACATCCTGTTCAACACTCTAAAGTTCTTAAGTTTCCTGTTTAGTTGTTTGCTTTTCTAGAGGTCTTTTAATGCATTTCATATCTTTTTGAGACATCATTTTTATATAGAAAAATTTCCCTTACTTCTATTTTTTAATAGACTGGGATCAGATCCAGACCATAGACTCCTTACTCAGGAAAGGTGGCTTTAAGGCTCCGATTACCAATGATTTTAGGAAAACGATTAAACTCACCAGGTAAGTAGATATATTTGCGGTCTTTTAATTTTACTTTATCGTGTTATGTGGGTAATTTGAAGAATTTGTGCATGATGTAAGTCTTCACATCTCTTTCAGATGAGAGTTGTAGTCTGAAAGACAAAATCATAAATGCTGTGTGTTAGGCATATAATGTATATGGAATGAAGCGCAATATGTTCAGTTGTGCAGGATTGAGGTTAGCGTTTTCTAAGAGAAGTGTCCCTGGTTTTAATATTGTCATCCACATGAAAGGCCGAAAAAAGTAGGACTTTTGAAAGTTGAAAAGGCTGATTTTTTTGTATCTTTGCAATGGGCTTCCTTTTCTCAGTGTGCTCATCTGTGCGTGGTGTAGCTATCTGGAGGTGACAGCTGTCTTAAAACCAAACCACACTCAAATTAGGCTGGTTTTCGAAATTTGCTTGCTTTTCTATACCCCCAGCTGTCCTATTGGTTTCAGCTCCCTTTATGTTAGTAAAAATTGGGGCATTCTCATTTTGTATAGAAACGCTAATTTATCAGGTCGTTCCTTACCTCTGGAGAAATAAGGTGGGTATGCAGGGTTGGTTGTTTTTTTTTAACAGGAGAGGACAAGATGAAGGTTTTCATTAAAATCTGGTGTAACATGGACTTAGTGCAATCCACCACCACTTTGAAGCTACCTGTAGTGCAGTGTGCTTTAGAAGTACCTGGAAATCTCTGGTCTCTCAGGAGGGACTTCACATTTTGTGAATTCTCATTGTACGATGTGGACTAAGTGACATATATGCTGTAATAAACATACCTTTACCCAGCTCTCCCATAATTTTCTTTCACTAGCTTTTCAAATATAAAGATAACCACAAAAGTAAATAGCAGTGAAATAGTGGTTATTTAGTCTCGGAAAATGAGTCTTTGAGCAAACTTTTCATGCCCCTTTTTTTTCCAGAGCAAGTGGATAAAAAGAATATAAATTGATCCCTAGTTTACTTTGGAAAACTCCTTCAGGAGTCCCCTTAATTATGATTGCCTTGAACAGGGCTCAACTTTTGGGGACCTTGAAGCTAATTCAAGCTTAGATGGGTTATTCAGACAACTGCATGAGGCAATATCAAAGCAGTTTATGAAGTTAGCGGGTTCCTCTTGGTTGTTATTGGCTGTGAGCTAAAAGGTGATCTGGGATGAGTGTTTATGTTATTTATTTTTTTCTTACGTTGTTCCCGTAGGTACCGCAGTGAGAAGGTGACAATCAGTTATGCAGAATACATGGCTTCCCGTCAGCATTGTTTCCAGAATGGCACTCTTCATGCCCCTCCCCTCTACAATCATTACTCCTGACACACGGCTGCATGACCAGTCCCACTCCCCAGTTGCTGCCAACGGCTACGACATCATTGGGGCAGATGCCTCCTCTTCCTGGTCCAGTTACTTCTATTACTGCACCATTTTATGATGCTAGCTTCCGTTGCCAAGTCTGCCTTCCAGCTGACCTGGGGGGAGGATGAGAGCGTGACAGAACTTCAGGGGCCCAAGCCTTATCTCAGCCTTCCCTCCAAACGGGGGTTCAGTTGGATTGGGGCTCCATGCCTACGAACTGTCGTGAGGTGCAGAAGACCTCTAGGAGTGAAAGTGCTGCTTCGGACCGCTCTGTTCTTGTGCGTTACCGACACTCTGGAAAGTTGAGTTGTTCATTATGGAAGCCCCCCCAGATCAAGTAGGAGCATTCCCCTGGCAGCCTGGGCAACGGAGTCCAACAAAACATTTTTTAGGTTCTTTTTAATTTTTTTTAACCTCTGGTATCTGTTGTGTACCAAGAGCTGATTGCAGTCCCCACACATCACAGGCGGACATTATAATATTGGGGAGGGTTGAAGATCTGGATAGCACCCCATCCTCGTGGACAGAAAACACTTAAAAGATGTGAGAAACCTTTGGATGGTATTGCAGATGAATCCATTATTTAAAGAAACCCTAGAAGGCTTTAATTGTCAGATCCCACTGTAGGATGGATTCTCTAGGAATCCTCCTGGTTTACAGTTTTCTGGGTTTTTAGACAGCGCTTTGTAATGTAGCCTGCTATGAAATAGAACACTGTTATTCCTGTAAGAGAGCAACATGGCACTTGCTGTCTATGTGAGGGACAAGGTACTTGATTGTCCCTGGACAGTCTCCTCTGTTACGACCAAGACTTGTGTCCAAATGTTTGTAATGGAGCCTGACTGGGTTAGGGATGGGGAGGGATTTGCAGGGCATTGACTGTAGTCATACAAGTGAGACTAGTGGCTGAAATGTGTTTAACTTAAGAGTCTCGGGGACCTTCCTTTTGATAGGACAGACACTTTCTCTGGTGTGACTATCGATCTTGAGAACTGTTGAATTTTCCAGTTTGTAGCAGGCCTGTGGAATAGAGTTGTATGGTTTCACTGGTGTGTTAAACAGTGACAGTCGTTACCACATCAAGGCAATGAGTGGAGAAACCTGTGTTACCCAAACTGCGTGAAACTCAGGTGCATTCTGTATTTCTTCTCCTGTCGTTGATGATTACAAGAGATACTCTCAATCCAGGAGGAAGTTACCCAGTTGTTTTTCTGCTGCATCGTTGAGGGATGTCATAAACTCTAAATTATGACACTCTCTCAATGAGGTCACTAGACTTCAAAATATAATTTTGGGGTTTTGGTTTTGCTTTGTTTTCCAAGTTTCTGAAGGGTCAACAATGATCAGGAAGGAAAATACAAGTGCATAGCAGAGTAACAGCGACTTGGTTGCGTATATCTGTAAAGTCTGCTTGCGTGTGGTAATGATGGCTTTTAAAATTGGCTGATGTTTCAAGCCTGAAATTCTCTCCTGGCATGGCAGGGAGTAGGGCTGGTCGAAAGCTCATAACTGCACGCTGCTGCTCCTTCTGGTCCTTGAGAAGCAAGCTGACTTGTGCAGTCTTGCTTCATGTCCGTGTCATGTTCTGCCGGAGGAGAGAGATGTGAGGGAGAGGAGGGGGTCCTATTCCGGATAATGGTGCAATATTGACCCGGCTTTCCTCCTGTACTGGGTCATTCTTATAAATTGCCACTTTTCCCTTGTGACATTGTTGAGAAGCAATTGAAGATCGAGGGATTGTTTCACGATTTCCTGCTGCTGAGAATAAATCGCTCTTGTTACAAACTGGAGTGGTTTGAAATTACTCTCCCAGGTGCCGTGTAGTGATGGGGGAGGATGGGGTCAGCTCTGGACATACCATTCACCTTTTCAGCTGTCAAACAGTATGATACATAGGGCTACACTCATTACTGTTCAAGTGTTCTATGTTAGAATTTGATTTCTAAAAGGTTAAAAAAAAAACGAAAGCAAAAAAATGGTGCTAAAACTTCACCCCTGAGCACGCTCAGTGAGACTGGTCATGCAGGCATATAGTGCCAGGCTTTTCAACAATATTGTTTCTTTTTCAAATGTTTGCCCTGTTCTGTGTCTTCAACAGTGTATAGTGTTTTCTTGATTTCCTTTTATTTGAATAGGGGATGACTAAGGGGTGGGGTGGGGAGGGTTAGCTGTCATTTTTAAAGAACAGAATTTTAGGATTGAGTGACTCAGTTGGTTTAAGCCTGAAGTGGGATAGATGGTTTGGGACTGGGGAAGCCTTATCCTCTCCCACTTCCATTTCCCCACTCAGACTGTTTAAAAAAAAAAATAAAAAATAAACAAACAAAAATGCCTCTAAAATATGTACTGTGTTCTTGTCTTGTTGCAGTGAGAAGCTAGCAAATCAGAAACTCTGGTCTGCTGCCTAAGAAACAGGCCCTCTCAGCTTTAGCCCCATAAGGGTCCAGCTATAAAATCAGTTGCAAAGTGTGTCAATAGTTAAGTTAGCTCAGAAAAATGTATGACAAGGACAGGTGGTCTCAGGAAATAATCCCATTTCTAGATCATTACATGGCAGCTATGCATAAGGATGAAAGAGGTGAACTGAAAACAAAACCATACCAGTTGCCTCAAGAGGGAGGTGACCAAATTCAATGGCCAATTGATTCAAGAATTTCTGTGTTTACTTGGCTGGGACAGCAAGTTAGAACTACTCCTTCTCAAAGCAGCTGTTACCTGGTTTGATCTGGATTTAACTCATCCTTAGAAGCAAGTGCCTTTTGGTCTAGAAGGGCTTATTCTCATGACAACCACAACTGAGAAATAATCTCACTGCAGTTATGAATTGTCTTTGTTTTACAGTAACTACAGGAGAATGTCTTTGATCACTGGAGTCTGTCAGTGTTGGAATGTTTCCACTGTGAGGTTCTTAGTTTGGTTTTTTCTTACCATAATGTTCAACAGTCAATCTCAACTGAGATCATTTCAGTTTGGGAAGGTTTTATGGTCAAAATATCACATATCTACAATTTATCAGAACAAAGAAAAAAAAATCTGTAAGAAAATCTAAGAGTTCATTTTAACCTTTGCACAGAATAATTTGTTTTCATCGTACATTAACAACATCTGCAATCTTCACTGACTAGTAGTGCTGTTTTCTGTTTGTATTCTGGAAACTACATGTTGTTTTGTTGGGTTTTTTGGTTAATTTATTTCCTTAAAGCAGGAGACCTCTTTTGACCTTCAGTGCAGAGATGTCAGACCAATTCTTTGTATTACACTTGGTTGCCTCCTACCTATATAATAACTTCTGAGTGTAAATAATTGAACTCTATCCTCTAATGAAGTATTGTAGAGAATAAATCATAATGGATAAAGATTATTTGTCCTGTCCTCTTTATATGCTTTTTCATGCCTTTCTGAGGGATAAGATGAAATCTTTCTCATCGAACAATGTACTACATGTAAGAATACCAAACCTCTAAATTACATTAAACGTTCAGAAGCAGGGAGCTTGCCAGAATGGGATGACAGCTGTCTGGAAGCACAGTCGAGACAGACTCACGAGAAGGAAGTGAGGAAAAATAGTAGGAAAATCAAAAACAAAGATTAAATATGCTTCATTAATAACGGTACAGCAAAGTATCTTTGTACCCTGAAATAATGTTCGCTTGACAAAAACTGCTTATTAGTTGGCATGATGGTGAAACATAAAGCACATACATACAGAATTCCATACCCTACTGAATTTGTAAATCTGGCTTAAACTACGAAAATTGTTCTTCGGTTTTTTTGTCTTTTAAAATGCACTAATGAAACTTACTAGTTTAAGTCTATCTGTAAACTGTTTATCTGTACTTCACAGGTTGTAGTCTTCAGATGATTTTAAAATGTTACTTCAGGAAAAAGAAACACACGTCCTTCTAGATGCTTACTAAATATTTTAAGATTTGCTTTGGAACAGGATCAGTTGATTTGTATAATAGTTCTGATGTACATACCTCTGGCGTAAATATTTTTTTTTTTTCCATACACTAGCAGGTTATTGCTCACTTTTTATTTACGACAGATGTATAGTTAAATCATAGATTCATAGAATCATATGAGGTTGGAAGGGAGCTCTGGAGATCATCTAGTCCAACCCCCCCAATGGAGCAGGTCTACCTAGAGCAGGTTGCACAGGATCTTGTACAGGTGGTTTTTGACTGTCTCCAGAGAAGGAGACTCCACCACCTCTCTGGGCAGTCTGTTCCAGTGCTCTACCACTCTCACAGTAAAGAAGTTCCTCCTCATGTTTAGGTGGAACTTCTTATACTCAAGTTTGTGCCCATTTCCTCTTGTCCTGTCACTGGGCCCCACTGAGAAAAGACCAGCCCCGTCCTCCTGACACCCTCCCTTTAAGTATTTGTATGCATTAATTAGATCTTCCCTAAGCCTTCTCTTCTCAAGACTAAAAAGACCCAAGTCCCTCATCCTCTCCTCATAGGAGAGATGCTCCAGGCCCTTAATCATCTTTGTGGCCCTTTGCTGTACCCTCTCCAGCAGTTCCCTGTCCTTCTTGAACTGGGGAGCCCAGAACCGGACCCAGTGCTCCAGCTGGGGTCTCACCAGGGCNTCCTCAGAGCTGCTCTCCAGCAGGTCAGCCCCCAACCTGTACTGGTGCAGGGGGTTATTTCTCCCCAGATGCAGCACCCTACACTTGCCCTTGTTAAATTTCATTAGGTTTCTCTTGGCCCAACTCTCCAGCCTGTCCAGGTCTCGCTGTATGGCCGCACAGCCTTCTGGATTGTCAGCCACCCTTCCTAGTTTTGTGTCATCAGCAAACTTGCTGACGGTACATTCCATCCCTTCATCCAGGTCATTGATGAATATATTGAAGAGGACTGGAGCCAGTACTGACCCCTGGGGAACACCACTTGTTACAGACTTCCAGCTGGATTCTGTGCCCCCAGTCACAACCCTCTGGGTTCTGTCTTTCAGCCAGTTTTCAATCCACTTAACTGTCCATTCATCTAACCCACACTTCCTAAGCTTAGCTATGAGGATGCTGTGGGAGACGGTGTCAAAGACCTTGCTGAAGTCAAGGTAGACAATATCCACTGCCCTCTTCTCATCTATCCAACCAGTCATGACATCATAGAAAGCTATCAGGTTAGTCTGACATGACTTCCCCTTAGTAAATCCATGTTGACTACTTCTGATAGTTTTCTTTTCCTCCATATGCTCTGAAATGACACCCAGGATGAGGTGAAAGCCCAGATGACTATTGTTACTGTGTTACTTAAAAAAAGTATGTAACTCTACAAATAGACCAATATCCAGATTATTGAACCCTTTTTTCCCTTTCTTATAGTCAGCTAGACTGCTCTTATAATCAGACGAATTCTGACATAAACTATATATTTTAAATCAGGTTGATAGTATGTTTAGATGTCATTATATATGTATTTTAAAACGTAGCAGCTCACGCAAGTTTTGCATTTAGAGGCTTATTATCACTTTATTAATGGGTATTACTATATATTGCTCATATATTTTCACTCAATATTGTTTTGGATATATAATTTTAAATTGAGTAAAAATAAAGATAAAATTGTATAAAAACCTAAATTTGAAGAATTATACTCTATAAGAACACAGATGAAAAAGAAGGTTTGTCTTGTGCAATAATGGCTATTAGGGCACATGGTATTCTGAGTGAGTGATGTTGTATCACCCTATTTGACCTATTCCTGTAACATGCTAGAAATGTTGATGATAATGAAAACAGATTAAGTTTTCAATGACCTAATCTTATAACTTTTAATCCATCAAACCATTTTCAATTATTTTTAAATTGGGAGTTTTCACACTCCATTCAAAATACATAGTAACTGCTAGAAAGCTTAAAAACTGTTAGGAAGATTACATTTCTTCTGCTGGCGAATTAAAAAGAAAGCATATCACAAAGTATGCTTATATTAATAATACAACACCTTTGTTATTACTGCTATGTTTTATTACACAGAGGTATTTAGCTAAGTTTTGGGGGTTTTTTTAAGGCCTGTGTTGGTGGATTTCGTTGTGGGTCTGTTTTTAAATTATGGCAGTATAGAAATTACCAAAGAAATTGTCTGTCTAACAATCCACTACCTAATTACATGTGTCCAGCAAGGGTTGATACTTTTTGCCCTGGACTATGAAATAGTAGAGGCTCTGTTCACGATAAATTAGATTTGGCCGAGTCTTTTCTTTTTAATTAGTTCATTTTAGGATATGACCAGTAAATATGCCTGAAACTTCCTGTAGTCATTGACTTTATCTCATCATCTTTTTTTTTTTCCAATTGAATTGGTAAACGCTGGAGCACTCATTATTAGCGAGGAAGAAGCCAGTGCATTTTAAAAATACCAAAGGAAAAGCCAGGTACTCTGCTATGTTTGGCTTGTTGCAGTAGCTGAACGGTATTTACCGTGGTTTTGTAAGTGCATTTTTTAAATTCTTTAAAAAAAATGGGGGGGGAGCAGCTTACATTCAGAAATGCTCTTACTTTTTTCTTATGAGATCTTAACCAAACCCATCAGTAACAACGAACCTTTGTCTTTCATGACAGCCTCTTTGGATGTACCAATAAGCTCTTGCAAGTATCTGGCTTTCTCTTAATTGTTTTAGTTTTTGTATACTTAAGTAGAAGGGATCCTTGGGGAAAAACAAGTGAAATTAATACCTTAAACATCTGCAAGCTACCTCCTGCTCTGTGAATCATGATGTTCTGAGTAGATGGGTTATTTGAGAAGCCGTCGGGATTCCAAGTGATTTTAAAGGCTTCTCTCATCAATCTGTCATGGATTTCCTTGTTTTCTTGTAAACCTAATTGAAGTTGTTTAATTTGCCAGATGTTGCCTCAGATATTTTCAGTCCATCTTCCTGAGTGTCTTTCTGCTTGTACTTCAGAAATTAGTTTTCAATCAATTTCTCTGCCATGCTTGTTTATGCAGGTAACAAATGTTAAAGGAGCTGTGATTTGACCCCTTCATATTCTTATAGTTTATTCTGGATGTGTTCCTTTTCCTGGAATGTGGGAAAGGATTCACCTAGGTATGGATGCAAGTTCGTGAGAACCGGCGTGGTTTCATCATAAATCCTCCAACAGTCTATTTTTGCCTTTCCTTAAGGGGACAGGATAACACAGTAATGTCTGATAAGATGATTACTTTAAGAGTCTTAGGCTGGTTAGGCACTTACATGTGAGCTCTCTGGGGGAAATACGACTCTTTAAGTTATTTTGCCGGCAGCCTTCCCATGACGTAGCATCAGGAGGACTATAATAATTTTCAGCCTGCTTAGGACTTTTAGGGGGTCTACAGAATTCCATCGGGATAGCCTGGAAAAGCAACTGCCCTTTCAAAGTGAGTCATTAATGGTATCGACACTCCTCCCTCGCAGCCTGAGGTATAATAATCACAGTGAGCTAGACAGAAAATCTGGTACAGTTTAGAGTTTTCCTAATGTTTGCTACCTAGCCAGAGGACGCTCTGGTGGCAACACGGAGTAGGCCGCAACTCCCTGATCCGCTTCTGGAGTGAAGCCAGAGGGGGCGAAGACGCGTCTGCCGCCTCGCTGCCCCCCGGTGCGGCTGTGCCGAGCCCGGCGAGGGCGGAACGGCGCAGGTTTGAGCCCTGGGGTTACCTCCTGGAGCCGAGGGACGCTCCGTCCCTCCCGCCTCCTCTCAGCGGCGGGGCCGAGGCGGCGCCGCGCTTCCGGCCGGCGGGGGCTTCCGCTGCCGGCGGCTGAGGCGATGGCGGCGGGAGGCAGCGACCCGCGGGTGGCGGACGTGGAGGAGGACGCCTCGCAGCTCGTCTTCCCCAAAGGTGGGCGCCGGAGGGGGCGGCGAGGGGGCCGGGCGGTGGTTGGAGGCCTCCCCTCAGTGGAGCTCTCCCCTCAGTGTGGCGGCCGCCGCCTCTGAGGGAAGGAGCTCTCCCCTCAGCGCGGCCCCGGCCGCCTTTGAGGGAAGGAGCTCTCCCCTCAGGGCGGCTCAGCCCCCCGCACTCCCCCTCACCGGCCACAGACACAGCGGGAACCGAGCCCCGGTTGTTTAAAATGTGGGATAATATACGGTTTGTGTATATTTAAGAACGCCGTGATTGCTAAGGTACAGCGGTTCCTATGTGGAGCGCTACGTGTGCGCAGGAATAATAATTATAAATAAAATTCACGTCAGGTTATAGCGAAAAAAAATCTTGGTTTTTGATATAACCATTACTTTTTCATTGATTTTTCTTGATATTAAGGTAGTGCGGCATTTTAGGAAACAGGCTGTCCAGAGCCTGAGTTGTAACTAGGAATGCTAACACTCTTGTGTATTTTTTTTTCCTTCAGAAAATATTCAGTACGAATCCAGAGCTGTATTAATTCCTCAGAGCTGTCCTGAAAGGGTGGGGGGAGGTGGGGGAGAGGAAGGGAGGAGGTGGATATTGCCACATTTTTTTACAAAAAGCATAGTCCTGAATGACTGAATTTTGGGTGTTTTTACATTAAAATCTATAGCCTAACCCATGTTCAGCCCAAGTTGCTTTATCGCTCCATGCAAACTTTTTTCTGATAATAAAATTTTAGGGGGTCAGTTCACCCTTCAAGTAAATGAAGCCTTTTTAAAAACATTCAGCAGCATCCACATGTATTTTAAGAACTCGGAGGCTTCCAGAGAACACGGATGTCTCTTCTGAATTTTTTGAACATTGCAGTTCTACATATTTTTTTCTAAAGTCATACATTACTTAAGTTCTGCCAAAAATGGGGGAAGAAAACATGCTGCAAAAAATGTGACAAATCAGAAGGTTGGGGCTGCAAATATAAAATGTGTGGTCAAGAAGAGAAAGATGTTGGATTGTTACCCAAACTGGTGTCATTTTTATTGGCATTTTCAGTATGAAATGCTGCACAATCACTGGTGAAAGGGCTTGCGCAATTACAGTGAAGCACATTGTTCATTTCCTTCTTGCCTAAAGCCAATTTACATTTAGAAATTTAAATTTAGAAAACTTCTGTAAGTGGAATTTCTCATCCATGCTTTACGTTTTTTTTTTGTGCTGACGTTTATTCATTCAACTACAGAATTCGAAACCGCGGAAACTCTTCTAAATTCAGAGGTACATATGCTTCTGGAGCATCGTAAGCAACAGAACGAGAGCGCGGAAGATGAGCAGGAGCTTTCGGAAGTCTTCATGAAAACCTTGAACTACACAGCGCGCTTCAGCCGCTTCAAAAACCGGGAAACCATTGCCAGCGTCCGGAGGTGAGTGGGAAAGTCACAGTATAAGACTCTACTGGAGAACTTGGTGTGTAATATTGATGTTGATTTATGAAAGTACAATTTAGTGGCATTTCCTGATTTGTACTATAATTCTGAATCTTGTCTTTCTGAAGAGGTGATAAATTTGATTGTAGTTCTTCGTGGAGGGTTGTACTCTGTCTAGGCCAAGCCTTCTGAGCTGCTTTGTTTTCAGTATTTAAATGACAGCTGATTGCAGTAAATGGGAGGATTTTCTAGACTTTATAGAGTAATTCTGAGGAAGTGGAGTTAACAGATGTGACTTTTTTTTTTCCTCTGTGCAGTTATATAATTAGTATTTCTTCCTGAAAGAACATTTAATTTGGTGCCAAAAGCAGAGTGGGGAAAAAAAAAAAGCTATTTGGTTTGGGTTTTGCCCTTTTCTATTTTTAGCTTACTTGTAATTTCACCAAATTGTTGTCTTTCCATACAGTTTGCTGCTCCAGAAAAAGCTCCATAAATTTGAGCTGGCGTGTTTGGCGAACTTGTGTCCCGAGACAGCTGAGGAAGCCAAAGCCTTGATTCCTAGGTGAGCATTTCTGTGTCGTGAAAGGACTGCTTTATACTTTCCTGTGGTCTGAGGCCAGCTATGGGCAGATGCCCTCTTCAATCCAGCTCTGTTAATGGAAAACCTACCCACTGATCCGACAGTGAGGCCATCTTTGTACGTGTACCCCTAATGACACTTCTAACATTTACTGGATTAAGTGTAAACCATAGAATCGTAGGATCATAGAATGGTTAGAGTTGGAAGGGATCTTAAAGATCATTGAGTTCCAACCCCCTGTCCTGGGCAGGGACACCTCCCACCAGACCAGGCTAAAGCCCGCATCCAGCCTGGCCTTGGACACCTCCAGGGATGGGGCAGCCACAGCTTCTCTGGGCAACCTGGGCCAGGCTCTCACCACCCTCGCAGTAAAGAATTTCTTTCTAGTATCTAGTCTAAATTCCCCCTCTTGCAGTTTAAAATCATTACACCTCATCCTATCACCACACTCCCTGACAAAGAGTCCCTCCCCAGCTCTCCTGTAGCCCCCTTCAGCTACTGGAAGGCCTTTATAAGGTGTCCCCAGAGCCTTCTCTTCTCCAGGCTGAACAACCCCAGCTCTCTCAGCCTTTCCTCACAGCAGAGGTGCTCCATCCCTCTGATCATCTTCATGGCCCTCCTCTGGACCCGTTCCAACAGGTCCATGTCCTTCCTGTGCTGAGGACTCCAGAGCTGGACACAGTGCTCCAGGTGGGGTCTCACCAGAGCAGAGCAGAGGGGCAGAATCGCCTCCTGCGACCTGCTGGCCACACTTCTTTTGATGCAGCCCAGGATGTGGTTGGCTTTCTGGGCTGCCAGCACGCACTGCTGGCTCATGTTGAGCTTCTCATCCACGAGCACTCCCGAAGTCCCTAAACAGCTTAAACTGGGACTCTTAGCCCACCCAGCTGCATTTGGGGTTTTCGGGGGGGGGTTTGTTTTCTGTTGGAGTAGATTGCTCCTGTGACGAACTGTTTTGTGGATGAAGTATGGGGGAGCAGTAACTTCTTCATCTCTTGATTTGTTACCTCATGGCCTGAGGTAGAGGAGAGAACAAAACACCCATCTGAATGACAGTTTTTTCCTCTTATGCTAAGATTTCATAGCAAGGCTGGGCTGGCTTACGAAAACGAGCCTATACGGACTTCATTTAGAGTTCTATTTAAACCTGCACCTGCCTTGCCTTTTTGATAAAACGGTTTGAAATTATTCAGCAGGAGGTTCTGAGAAGAAGGGAGTTTTATCTTTTAAAAAGGAGGCACTGCATGGGGATTAGAGGGATATTTGTACAGTGATGTGACAGGCGGTCCCTGGTGGCGCCGTGCAGGTGAGCAATGATGGTGTTGAGACCCACAGGGAGAGAATTAGGGCTGTCTGAAATGAATCCGAGGAGGGGGGGATGATTTCTGAAACCTTTAACGTACCCTCGTTGTTCTTATCTTGCAGCCTGGAGGGCCGATTTGAAGATGAGGAATTACAGCAGATTCTTGACGACATTCAGACGAAACGCAGCTTCCAGTACTAACCCTCAACCCCCTTTATTCTGACCAGAAAAACCTGGGGACTGTGACTGTTTCTCAGCCCTCTGGGCCACTCCAGCTCCTGGTTTTGGCTGGGGGAGCTGTGGGTACAGGGTACCCCAGTGCTGTGTCACCCACGAGTGGGTTCAGGCTGGAGAGCAGTGTGGTCCTTCTTGTTTGTTCCACCTGTATGTTGGTAAGGACACCTGTGTTGTCAGAGCTGAAGAACCAGAAAAGCCTTTTCCCAGTGGCTCAAGTATTTGTTTCTTCCAAATCCCTCTCCCTGGTTTGGGAATTTTCGATGTGTTTCTGTTGTGACTTCTTTTTTTTGTTGCTTTTTTTTGGGGAAGGGGAACTTCTAAAGGAGATGGAGAACTTGTTCTTGACTCTTGGAAAGTTTAGTTATGGATGGCATACATTTGTGGTGGTTTTCTTGCTTTTTTTTTTTATTGCGTGATGAGGACAGCGGATTTTTACACCTTCAATAATTTTCTAGTCTTGTTTAGTGTAAATAAAAAGATTTCTAATTAAAGCCGTGTGTTTTATAAACATTAGGTGCATATTATGGTTTTATTAATGAGGACCTTTTTGATAAACGGATCTTGTTACGATTAACCTCTGTTGGAGATCTGGGGACTCCCAAGTGCATAATAACACAATTTAGGACACAGTCAAAGGCGTTATTAACTATAATCATAGTGAGAGAACATTTGGGTAGCATTTCCCTCTCTGCTCCCCTGTTCTCTGCCAAGTGATTGCAGAGACCCACCCTATAGACTGTTCCAGAAGAGAAATAAGGGTTTCACTGCTGTTGCAAAGGGGAGAGAAATGAGGCAGTATTTCAGCTCTTACTGGAAACTTGATGTTGCTTCTGTGCTGGAAGGCCGAGCTATTTTATGACAACTCAGCTGAGGCACGTTGCCTCACTGCAAATACAATTTATTTCTGTGCTTTAGTGGTATCACGCCTCCTGCAAGCCAGTAAGCCCGGACATGCCTTTCCAATTAACCACAGTAACTTTAAACGGATCAGAATAATTTTAACTAAAGCAAGGTCAATCTTTGTTTTATAGAGCTCAGTGGCCCCTTCTGATACAAGAATTGCTTTCCAGTAGCTGCTCCCGCTTTAACTCAGTTTGCCCTATAAAATGTTTCTGTTAAGCAGCTTTAAGATATTTTAAATACAGAGGCTCCCTTAATTTCATTAAAAAGCCCAATGTTCTAGACCTCTTTACCCACACTTCTAGGTAAAAGGACATAACGACTATTATAATCAGGAGGCATTACTACTTGTTGATACCTTCGTAAGCTAATATAAGACTCACATGGGGTGTAACAGTGATAGGACAGTGGTCTCAGGAGACGTGCACCATCCTCCACAAATAGGTAATTATAAGCCATTGAAATTAGTTGTTCTTGATTGTTGTGACTTGAAACCTGGCGATTAGGCCGGGGAAAGAGGAATCAAATTCCAAGGGGAACTGCGTGAGGAGTAGCGGAGTATTAATACGAAGCGAGGTGGTATTTTACCCAGCTGCTGGCACTACCCATTTCGGAGTGGCTGGAGCCAGCAGAGGCCTTGCTGCCTCCAGCGTCCTCAAAACTCAAGCCCAGCGGGGGCCGGGTGTGCAGCTTCCCTGCCCCAGCTTCCATTTTGGTCATGATTTTGCTTCAAGAAAAGGCAAACAGCGGAAGGCCGGGGTCTGGTCCCCTCAGCACCATCATGGCGACCCGTCCCCTCACACCCGCCGCCCCTCAGCGCGCACGCGCGCACCTCTTGGCGCCTACCAGGGGTCGGGGGGCGGGACCTCTGTCAGCGCAGGCGCAAGTGGGGAGGCTCGCGGAAGACGCGCGCGCCTTGCCCCGTGCGCCTGCGCACTGGGCGCTGGGAGGGGAGGGGGCCATCTACCCGCGCCGCTGAGCGTGGTGACGTAGGGTGCGTGCGCCGCCCGGTCGCTGGTGGGGTAAGGAAGATGGCGGCCGGCCGCGGCGGGGGCTCGTGAGGCGGCGGCTTCCGGGGCCGGCGGGACGAGGCGTAGTGGCGAAGCGACAGGGCGCGGAGTCGGGGTACGAGAGAGCGGCGGGACGGTGAGTACGGTTCGGTGCTGGTGCACTGGTGGGGCGGGCACGGGGGTAAGAAACCTGGGAAGTGCGGCTGTCTCCGCCATTTTTAGGCCGCGGCCCAGAAGCCGTGTGGCCGGGGCCGGGAAGAGATTGAGTCCCGGCGCGGGCCGCCAACGGCGGGGGGTGGGTTCGGCTGTGAGGTGCCGCGGGGCTGCCCGGGCAGGGGCGCCCTCAGGAGTGCGGGGTACAGGCCCGTCCGCAGGATGAGGTGAGTGGAGGGCCCGGCTCCGCGGCGCTGGGCCCACGGGATGGGGTGTGCTGGAGGGCTGAGGTGGTGGCCAGAGCTAGGGCTGAGAGCCGGCAGATGGTCCCCTTTCCTGCATGCTGCACAGTTGTCTGGTAGTGGCCCCGCCCGAGTCTCTCATTCCTGTCTTTTTCTATTTTTTTTCTCTCTTTCTATTTTTTTACAATATTATTTTCTCTACCTTGGATTTGAGTGGAGATCCGGTTGTGACTACTAAAAGATACGGCTTGGGAAGCCCTGGCCATTATGGGTAGATACAGCCACGTGCAGCAGGCTCTTGCTTATTCTGGAATAAGTGGATGAATCTAATGATGATAGGGTGGCACATTCCACTGGTAGAGACTTGCCAGTCTACCATTATTGCGTTGGTAGCAAACCTAGGTGACCTGTTAAATCTGAATAAATACTTCAGCATTTTTTGGTTGGAAAGAAGTGATTAAACTTCTTGCCTCCTTGAAGATGGATGTTACTTGTCTCTTGCTGACTGTTAACCGCTTTATTATGCGTAGATAGCTGTAAGGCTTCAGATACAGTATTTTGAAATATTGTTACATGTTTGAGCACATCTGTTTGTTTTACAAAAGTTGTCATAGGTAAGTAGTTCTATTCTGTACTGGCTTTGTATCTCATTATATCCTTAATTGTAATTTGTGAGTAGTATTTGGGAATCTGCCTTCCTATGTAGACATTAGTCCCTCATCCTTTTTGCAAGAGATTCTTATCCTTTTATACTTTTCCTAACTCAAATTTATCCTTCTTTTGTGAAAGGCAGCACTACATGCATATTTGTCAGAAAGTTATAGTATGTAAAAAATGTGTCAAAATATTTTGGGGTTCCCTCTTCCTGAATTCCTTATTAACTAAATTGACCTTTACTTCCCAACAGTTTGCTGTAATAGTCTGCTATCATCTTTAGTATAAGATTATATAACCATAAAACATATTTGAAAGTCTTAACATCTTGTTCAGTTGTGTTGTAGTATTTTTAATGGGGAGATTGGAAAATGTAGTTAAAAGACTTCTCATTTGAACACTCTCAGCATGGTAAGAAAAATCTGGCATGATTTAGGTTGCTTTGCTCTTAGTATTTTTGGAGTTCTCTGCTCAGCTGCTCTACAGTCTAGAAGGTAAGATTTACACGACCATCCTGCCTTTGATTGTTTCAGAAGTGGATGGAACTATCAGATAATATTAAGAGCATCAATCTTGAGAAATAAGTAGCGTAGGACAGGGAGAAAAAACAAATCTTCTTGAGCTGCAGAGAATGTTAGGTGCTAGTAACTAGTGTACATTTAGTACTCCTAGAGTTGCTAAAACCTTTTAAATTAAATGTCAGTCACTATAAACAGTTAAAGTTCTTCAGTGTTACCTGAAGTGTTGGTCCTCTGTTGAATCCTTGCAGCAGGAAACATTAGACTGTTGGGACCATTGGAATGAAAATTTCTCATCAGTTTTGGATTCCTCTTAGCAGCAGAGATGGTTAGCACAGGAAGTAGTAACACAGTGATCCTAAATTGCACTTGAAATAGAGGTTCTAGAAATACCACCTTTGGCTGCAGCAAAAGAGACATTGATCTGAGGAGGCGATGAGAAATCTGCTGGAGAAGAGAACAAAAAAGAAGCTGTCCTGGTTGTCTGCCTCACCTGAAAAAAAAAAAAAATGTCGTGGAGAAGACTTTTGGTTGAGTAGGGGTATGAAAGGAGTGCAGTTTAACTTTTTGCTGAGATGGTTCCATGTAAAATATTTTACTTTTTGCATCTGTTAGCCATGGGGTTGATATCTAGGGAATTTCCATAGTTGGTTCACTAACACTGGAAATTAAAATAATTTTAGCCTTCCTCAGGTGTTACTCTAGCTTATAATTTAGAAAACTACTCATACCTTTGTGCAGGAAAGTTGTAAAAACAAGCTGAAAGCTATCTGTAGTGTGTTTGTAAATATTACGAAACTTCTTCTTTATTTGCTGTATTTTCATTCCGGGTACTGCATTGTTTACTTACTGAAAGTTTTATACAAAGTAAAAATACAGATAGGCAGGTTTGGATGGTATAGTTAATGAAGAAATGTCATACTCAGTTAAAATGAGCATTGTTAGAGTTTAGTGGTGGAGAGGAGATACGGTACAGAGCTTTCAAAAGATTAAAAATAACCTTGGTTTTCTTTTTTTATAGAGAATCTCTGAAAGTAAGAGCAGAGAAGTAGAGTTTTTGATAGCTGAATTGTTCTTTGGTGCTTGTATTTTGTTATTATTCATTTTGCTTCAATTTAGGGCATCCATGATCCCGTATTTTTAAAATGGTGCTAAACTTAACAGCAATTCTTGTTGGCTAATATTTTAAAAACCTACT
>VXAK01017509.1:21034-45611 GCA_013399435.1 Arenaria interpres | reverse complement strand
TAAAAACCTACTCAGGCTTTAATAGAATGTCGTTTCTCGTTCAACCAGCTCTCTGCGTTCAGGCTGGATGTACCAACTGTTCTGTTGTGAAACTGGAAATGTGATATGAAGTATGTATTTGCCAGGAAAGAAAGTTAGTTTCTCTTATGTTGTGCAATATTACTTTTGATAACACGTTTAATATAAAGACAGTGCATGTACAATGAAGTGAAATGCTGGTTAAAACTGTTCCTCGGCTTGTGGCAATGTGGATTACAGTTTACGGTGGGAAAAGGTAGGGCCTGAATGCATTATAGCATGGTAGAAGCCTGTGTTTGTGTGGAGGTTGTAATTAGGAAAGTAGCTAAGTATTCCACCCCTTCATTGTTTGCTTACTTTATAAGGTTTTATTTCAAGCTTCTTTGCCGTGGCTAAAGAAGATTTAAAAGAGAAAAAAAAGGCACCAAAAAACCTAACTCAGAAAGAAACATCAAAGCTGCAGTACTTTATAATAGCTTAAGCACAAGTCAGAACATACTAATTTAAATCTGCTACTGACTTGATACTTTCCCTTGAGCCATTATTCTTTTTCGGTACAGTTCCTTCTTGTTTGTTTAGGGTGATCACAGTTATGATTTGTAAGGCATTCTCTGAGTGTTGAGGGATACTAGAGACCAAATAATGTTACACTTTGAAACTCAGCTAACTGGTATTGTTCCTGATTTACATCAGCACCAAATTATAAAATGGAAGAAGTGTGGTTCTGTGTAGCAAGAATGGTCGTGATAAGCAGATCCAAATTTATCTAGGAAACTATGTACTTGGTTTTCACTTGGGGGGGGAGGGGGGAAAGCCACCAAACCCTCTTCATTAAGATGCCTTGTTGAACAGAAAGAGTAAGTGCCAACTTCTAGAATATGATATAATCTTTAATACTGGAAATCCATATAAATATACTTTAAGGATTGAAAAATGTGCTAAGTGTAATAATAGTGAATTGTACTGAGAAAGTTGCAATGAAGTTTTATCAGGAATTGGGAGTTCTGTTCTAAGCAGTTTCATGAGCTGTTGCTTTTATCACAATTTCCCTCAGCTGTAGGAAGAAAAGACTTGTTCTACAGTAGCAAACCTTGCTGTTGATGAACCCTGATAAAACTTTTGTGTTGTATACAGTTACATGGAGTTGTTCTACACATATAGAATATAAGAAGTATAAGCAGTTTTTCACATTCTTTGGACAAATAAAACATCTCTTCCACTCTTCCTAAACTCCTAAAAAAGGAGATAAAAGTTTATCTTCAATTTCATTTTTCATGTAAATATGAATATATGCAGTATTGATATCCTAACACTTCTAATTTTCTGTTTACTCTTAATTAGTGAGTTAATTTTGATGCGAAGAACAACATGCTTGTTATGAGCTTGTTGCTGTTATTTAACCAGTCTTCACCATAATGAAATGTGCTGGTTCAAAGAAGTAAATCACATTAACATTTTCAAAGCTTCAAAAGTTATCAGTGGAGTTGTGAACTTGATGTAGCCTAGAGTTTTTAGTTAAGTAATTACAATCATCATATTCTGCTGCCTGTCTTCTCTTGGGACTAGAGTCCATAAAATTGTGCAGGCAGCTGTACAGGGTGGCCCTTTCTGTGAGCAGAAATACCGTGTGTGTTTGTTTTTAATCTGGCTCAGTTTTCTGGTTTGGGCTGTGTCTTGGAAACACTAGCTCTGGAACCAGTGAGGGGTAGGGAGAGAGGAGGTGACAGGAACTACCTGTGTCTGCCATAGCATCGACTTAATGCTGCACTGAGTGATTCTAACCACATGTTGAGAGGCAGTATGCTCTGTTCTTAGTTAATATAGCAGATATATTGGCTCTTTATAAAATACATCCCTAAATGTTTAAGGTCATGTTTATTTAGTAGCAAGTTTTAATTTAAAGCAGTTGGTTGTGAAGCTTGAATTTAGATTGCTTAGTTGCTCACCTGTAACTTTACCCAAAAGTGGGAAGCCCTGAGTTGAACTGTGTGCCAGGATCAGCCAAAAGTAGCTTTGCAACTAGAGGTATAGGTTTATTGACACTGATAAGTTCTGTATATTAGTGTTTTATGTGCTTCAAGATGAGCACACAGATATGTGAAATAACCCAGGTTTCTTGACTTTTTAAAATAATTTTTCCAATTCCAAAAGAACATATTAATGGTCCTTTTTTTAAAGGGAGGCCAGAGCCTAGGTAACAAGGAGTCTAGTATTTTATGGGTTTGGTGTAGTTTTCATGTTCATAATGAAGTTTTGGCAATAGAGTGATTGGTATTTTACCGTGGCTATATGAGTATTCATCTGGGAGGAGCTGTGCTTTGAGCTGGACAAGTAGCGCCACAGCCCCGGTTGGTGCAAGTGCTTGACTTACAGCCTGAGGACTGTGCAGTGGTGCAGCTCTACCCTGTCCCACCTACATTTGCAGTCATCTAAACTGGCATTGCAGCCCAAATTGGTAAATTCCCCTGCTTCTGGTCATTTGGGCCATGAGGACGATCGGAGGGGCTGGAGCACCTCTCCTATGAGGACAGGCTGAGAGAGTTGGGGTTCTTCAGCCTGGAGAAGTCTCTGGGGAGACCTTATAACCTAAAGAGGTCTTATAAGAAAGAGAAGACAAACTTTTTAGCAGGGCCTGCTGCGATAGAAGGGATAATGGTTTTAAAATAAAAGAGGGTACATTTAGACTAAATATAAGGAAGAAATTTTTTACAATGAGGGTGGTGAAACACTGGATCAGGTTTCCGAGAGAGGTGGTAGATGCCTCATCCCTGAAAACATTTAAGGTCAGGTTGGATGGGGCTTTGAGCAACCTGATGTAGTTAAAGATGTCCCTGCTCATTGCGGGGGGGTTGGATTACATGGCCTTTAAAGGTCCCTTCCAACCTAGACTATTCTGTGCTTCTGTGATTTTGGTTTTTTTTCTCCTGTATCAGTCAAGGCATTCCTGGAGCTCCACAGTAAGTTGGCTGAGAAACTGCTCTGGGTTGTGACTAACATTAGCAAAAAGAGGATCTTAACACAGAGCAGTTTTAGGTGGATGGCCAGTGTGGTCACCAGATGTTCACGTTGGTTTAAAGGAGGGGTGATACAGGCCAGGAACACAGAATCAGGGTCGAGGCAGGACTGCTTTTTTTCATGTCAGCAGTTTTAGGTTGGGTTCAGGTCATTATAGAACTTGATCTCAGCAATCCTCTTCACACAATGCTGAAGTTCACTCCGTAGCTATCGCTGCAGTTAAATTGTGTGATGGGCATGATGAGCAATCATGCTTCCTACCATTGTCTTCCTTCCCCTAACCCCAGTAAAAATCACGAGTTAAATTTGAAAATGTCTTTCTCCCTAGCAGGGCATGTTTGTAAGCAAACCATCATGCTTATTCACAGTGAATAGTGAAATTTTATTATTATATCACCAGAAAAATTATAGATTGCCCAAATTTGCAAGGAGGAGGACTGCAGGCTGAGTAAATGTTAATATAGTATGTTCATTCTGTGATGTTCCTAACGTATGCAGTTTGCAGTTAAATTCATAATTGAGTCAGTCATGAAACCATGTTTTGCAATCTTTTTCTACTGGTGGATGCAAATATTTTGGTCTCCTCAGCAAATTTAAGCCTAATATTAGAAATAGATAATGTGTTTATTTAATATCTTTTGTAGACTCTTGACTAATATAATAAACCAAAGCTGCCAGCTCAAAATACTGACCTACAACTGTTGACTGAAGTGGTGCTTTTGCCAGGAAAGCTTGCTGATACTCTCAAGGCAGGTGGTGTGAAGTAGGAAAGAAATGCCAAGGGATTTTAGACCTTTCGAGAACTTAATTCTCAAAACTGAAGCTCTCTGGTGATGTGCACTCCTATTCAATTGTCATTCCCATGGGGAGCTTGACTCTTCCTGTAACTGGGGAAAATCTTATACTGAACCCTGGTTGTGAATTTCCCTTACTGAAAAATGTATTGGTAGAGAGGAACAGAACTAAATGGTAAATGTGAAGGTTTTTTAGTGAAGAAGCTAGAATGTGGTCATTGAGTGGTGTATACATATGTTCATAATTGTATATAGGCATTTGTGTGGCTTGTAATTGAGGAAGAAAGGCCAGAAAACTTATTCCTGCAAGAGTTTGCTGTGTGATTCCAGTTAAAGGAAGTATATTTCTAAATAATTTTCAGTTGTGTGATCCAGTAGTATATACATCAGCCATCAGTTTAGAAAGCATTCTAGTATTGAAAGCTCTTTTCTATAGAGGAATTTCTACATTGACTATCTTTTAAAATAGGCATGTTTGTTGACAAAACTTTTAGAACTGTTTGAGTGATATTATGTAGACTTTTAAACACTGAGAGCTTAAAATTGCAATAGTTACCACAGTTTATTTTTTCCTATTGTAAGTTTGTTCCTCATTGGATAAGAGAGTTTTTAGCCTAACCAGTAGCAAACAGGGATTGTGCATTGATCTTCCATGCAAAAGTGTCACAGAAGAGCAGTTTACATACACACTAGACTTTTAAATCTTAACTGGAGCAGATAATGAGAAGCTACACTTTTGAATTCTGTTGAATTCTGTCGTTATTCACATACATAATCTACAGTCAGAACTTTACTTGATCAAACTAATTTAGAGCTACTGTTTTCTTTGGCTGTTTCCATAATTTAAGGGGTGTTTATTTGATTGATGGGGGTTGCTTTTGTTGGCTTGATGTTTTGTTTTTTTTTTTTTTAAACTTCTCTGATTCACCAGTAAGTCAATAATGGGGAGCATTGTTAATGTAAGTATGGTTTGCATTTCTCTAGCAGAGTCCATAAGACTTATTTAGTGGCATTGTGTGATTTGATAAAGTTTGAATTGTTCTCTCCAATTCCACTACTCTGGCTTAAGGGTGTCTCTATGTTAGCTATGTCTGGGCATAGCAACTGTAGGTATTAATTTGCATCTTTTGCTATAAACATAGCTTCTAATTTAACTGCTTGAAAAAATTTGAGGTTTGGTGGGGATTAAAAACCAAACCTCTGCCTTGAATAAATCTTTGTGTGTGCATCTGCTACATCTTTTTATCAAAATCCTTGAGGAAAAAAATCATCTTGGATATTGCTAGGAAAATACTGTGGGATAGTATGTTACATGGCATTTATTCTGCAGTGCGTCTGTAAAAGTGTTTAGTACCTTCATTTATTGAATACATGAAGTATGTAAATAATCTTGATAGGTCCAGAAGATGGAGGCTCTGTCACACAAAGCCTCCGCTTCTGAATGCGAGTTAGCCAGGGTACAGACATGGGTTTAAAGTGGCTTTTACCATTAAAATATGCAATTAGAATAAAAAGAAGTTATTTTATCTTGAAGTGTTCTACTTCAAATCTCTTTGTGGAGGGGGAAGTAGGAAAAGAATTTTTGAAATATGGTTAATAACTACTGAAAAACATTGCTTTTAGTTGTGGGTTTTTTTTTACCTTCTTAGGCTTTTTGTTACATAGAGACTTGTTTTTTTCACATGATCCCATGTGATAGCACTATTTCCCCTCCTCCTCCACTCTGTAAGTTCCCCTTACAGACTTCAGTTTGTTAATTATGGAAACTTAAGATGCTATTCTACATTTATTTGGCCCAGAAACTGGTATTGCAGATAGCATTACTTTGTTAGTGATACCTGGGCCAGTCTTCTAAGGGGAAGAAAAAAAACACAAAACAGTCACAAAGTAGAGATGTTCTGATTTTCTTAATTCTTCACTTTTGATACTTTCAACATCTGCTTATCCAGAAATCTTGTGACTTATGTAAATGTTTCTTAAGCATTCAATAGATAAAGGTTATTAAAGGTGAATTTTTATAGCAAATTACAACTCTTTATTAATTCCCAAGTCTGACTAAAAAGACTTTGATATGTTTTTGTCAGCACTGAATTTGCAACTTTTAGAGACTCAGGTACTCAACTTTGTTTACTATATTAAAATATGTATTTCTGTTCCATAGTGTGAAGAGAATCAAGCTGTTAGATTGTGTGGACTTTCTTTGCTTTCTCGTCAGAATCTCAGTAGATTGTTTCTGAAACAAAGAAACTGGTTGCTGTGTTTCCCAACTTAAGTTTAGTCCTGCCAACTGCTATAGTCCTTCTAGTCCTTTTCCCTTCCACTGATAATAAAGTTCCCTGAAGACTTCTTTTGGTAGGATTTCTTGCCACTCTGGCTTCCCCCCTACCTCCTGCTGTTTGTGTGTTTTTTTACAAATGAGGGGTTTTGTCTTTTAAGGACTTGTCTCCTGCCAGAAGTCATGTATATAAAAATGAAAGTAAAATGGCCACACTTCTTCTATATAGTTCCTAAATAATGATTTGTCTCTAGCATTCAATAAAGTTCCAATTCAGTCATAAGTGAGCTGAGGAGGAAAGATGACTATAGTCTGGTGATTTGGGGTTTATGTGCCTAAACAGTAGCACTAGAGAATGACCTAGATACGCTTGAGGAATGGGCCAGTGGAAACCCCTTGAAGATTGGGAAGGAGAGTTGCAGAGGTCTCCATGTGCCTCATGGATTTGTACCAGCTGTGAAGAGACTGGCTGAATAGCAGTCTCACTGAAGAGGGTCAGAGAGTTACAGTGAACACCAAGTTGAATAAGAACCAACAATATGATCTCATAAATAAGAACAACTGCATATTGGGTGAAACTACGAGTATCCCAAGCAGATTCAGCTGTGATTTCTCCCCACATGCACTAAGACTAGTGTGGGTTCAACAGGTCCTGATAGAATCGTATCTTGATGTTTAGGATTAGTGAGCACGAGAGGCCTTTTTTACTTTTAAACTGCTTTTCTTTTCTTGGGTGTTGGGTTTTTTGGGGTTTTTTTTGTGGGTTTTTTTTGTGGTTATGTGTTTTGGTGGTGTTGGGGTTTTTTTTGTATTTGTCATCCTATGTTATGTGTTTTATTTCTTGACACAATGGTAGCTCCAAGGTAAGGTAGTGTCAGTCATGACTTCAGCATGAAAACCAAGCTGGATGTATTTCAGCTAGTTAAGGTGAATAGCTGTTGTCGTTGTGACTCATGTTGGCAAAAGACTGGGTTGGTTATAAACTGAATGCAGGTCTTGACAAATGTTAAGCAGTAGTCAAGATGAAGGAATATACTGGTAATTTAGAGGGAGGATGGATACTGTTTTATTAAATATTTATTAAAATACTGCAAGTAAATTTTAACTTCAAGCAAAACTGTCATAATCATGGCAGCAGACCATATCCTGTGCATCTTCTAACTGAGGTTTAGGTGCAGTCTGCCAAACATCCTCTAAGTAATTGGTTGCTTCCATGTTTGTTTTGAAGTAGACTTCAAGGAACTTGCTGTACAAGTTGCTTTTGTGAGGTGCAGAAAGGGAATTTTTCTAGGCTGGTTTACTTGTGGCCAAAGTGGTGAAGCAGGACCTGCCTCTTGAGTCTTGTGAACTGAAGTCATTTTGACTTTATGTGATGTGCATAAGCACCTGTTTTCTGTAAAAAAAAAAATGTCTGCTTTGGAATGAGTGAAGTGTTTCGTTTGAGCATAAAATGAGGAATGTTTGAGGTTTGTTTAATTATTAGGTATTTGTTTAGCACTAGAAATACTAAATTTGAAGAAGTGTTAAATGTGTGTGTAACTTAGGTGCAGCTAAGCAGATTCAGCTGTTGAAGATTGTCCCCAGGCTCTGTAACCTGAGACATCAGAGTGGCTTTTGAAGTTTTTTTTTTCCCTGATAGCCCCTTCTCCCTTGGGCTTTTAGATGTCTTCATTTGTCTGTGTGCTTTCTCTACTATTTCAGAGTGTGCTTGTGTGTGACACTTCAAAGGCAAAGGGCTTTTGTCAGTTAAATATCAGCACTTCTGCTCTTCCTGTAGATAATAAACCCTTTGAAACAAAACCTGCATGAAAGTAATCACAATTTGCCAGGTCTTGCTCACTGTACAGTGAAGATGGTTGTTTTCTTGATAGATATGTTAGAAATGTTGCATGTTGTATCCTTTCAGACTCCGTATCATGTGTGCATATGTGTTTGGTTTGTGTTAAATATCCAAAGTTTAAACTTCATGGTGAAAGGGGGCATAATGGCAGTACAGAACTGAAGTTAAAGAGGGAAAAACATACTTTGTGTTTTTAGGTCCTTGATTGTGCACGTGTAGTAGATTCAGGGCTGTGTATGAATCAAAAATCTTTGAAGCGTCTCCAAAGAAGAGGAGGTCATTGAACCTTTTGGGCAGAGTAGTTTATTTTACTTAGCCAATGATTAAAATAAGTATCTGTTTCCGTGTTTTTGGTGAAGATGTAGGGAATTTCCCCCTTGCCCCCCATTTTCTATTAGAATAGAATGACTGGAATGGGGAAAACTGCCACATCCTTTTCCCTCCTTTTTGCATAGTCAGAATTTAAAACACATCTCTAGGGAAGTTTTGTTCACAAATTGAACACGCTAGAGAATGGATGCTAATGTATGTTGGGAGTACAGCAGTAGAGCCCTGAGGAAATCTGCTTGCTGCAGAGAGCAGGAATGTTGCTTAATAGCAGTCTTGTATGGTAACAGGTCAGTATTTTAAGGTTGGGGGCAGCCTTGGCTGCAGTGATCATGAAAAGATAGAGTTCGGGATTGTGGGTAGTATGTGCAAAACAACAAGTAGGATTGAAACCTTGGATTTCAGGAGAGCTAACTTTGAGCTCTTCAAGAAACTGCTTGGACAAATCCCATGGGTTAGAGCTCTGGAAAGTAGGGGGCCTCAAGAGAGCTGGATGATACTCAAATACTGCTTTCTCCAAGCTCAGGATCGATGCATCCCTGAGAGCAAAAAATCAGGCAAGGGAAGCAGGAGGCCTCTGTGGTTGAGCAGGGAGCTCTGAAAAAGCTCAAGTGGAAGAAGGAAGTTTATACTTCTGGAGAGGGTACAGCAAAGGGCTACAAAGGTGATTAGGAGGCTGGAATATCTCTCTTAAAGGAAAGGCTGAAAGACTTGGGTCATTTTAGTCTGGAGAAGAGAAGACTAAGGGGGAATCTGTCTGATCAATGCCTATAAATACTCAAGGGTGGGTGTCAAGAGGATGGGGCCAGTCTTTTTTCAGTGGTGCCCAGTGACAGGACAAGAGGAAGTGGGCACAAACTTGAACATCAGAAGTTCCATGTAAACATGAGGAGGGACTTCTTTCCTGTGAGGGTGGCAGAGCCCTGGAAGAGGCTGCCCAGAGAGGTGGTGGAGTCTCCATCTCTGGAGACATTCCAAACCCGCCTGGACATATTCCTGTGCAACCTGCTCTGGGTGGCCCTGCTTTGGCAGGGTGGTTGGAGTAGGTGATCTCCAGAGGTCCTTTCCAACCCTATATCATTCTGTGATTATTGTCTTGAGTTTTGTGATTTGGTGTGTTACAGCCCTCCAGCACCTGTGTTTAATTAAGAAGCCTGTTTTTAGCTTGTAAGAATGGTCTTATTTTTCTTAGGTTTAAACTCACTGTACTCATGCCTACGTCTACTAGAAAATTTCTGGTGATCTGCATATAAAAATGCAGAAAACTATATGTTACTGCTGTGCCTTATGTAATTCAAAAGAGGGAATAAGATATTTAATACTAAAGGAACAAGAACCTTATGCTTTTTTTTTTTTTTTCCCCTACTGTTGTAAGGTTTTTTGTTTGCTTTTGACAAAAAATCTCTCATGACCACAGGACTAAGTTAGAGAACTTTGTACTTCATTATTGCGTCTCATTGATCCATCCAAACTTTATTTATCACAACGGTATATGCAGTTTCTACTAAAAGTGATATTCTCTTAACTCAGTTCCAAAGTCAAGACAAGCCACAGAGTGCCTCACACTTAGAATTGAGGTGATCTTGTTTTGTAAATACGATGAAATGTTTTTCCAATACAATGGGAAATCAAAACACAAAGCAATTCAAAGAATTGGTCAAATTACTATATTCTGCACCAAATCAGCAAATTGGCATAATTTTTAAATCATTTTTGTTTTCAGAATGGAATTGTCTAATGTACTGTGAAGGAAACTTGTGACCAGTCTTTTTCTTTAGAAAAATGGTGACATCTGCACAGAGCCAGAAGCAAATTCACCGTTGCTGTTAAGAGTTTAGTTCAGTGGCAGAAATGCAAATCTAGTTTCAGTGGATTTCAAGTGCATCTTCAGAAAAATGTGGTGGAAGCTTTCTGCTCCTACTGCTGGTTTTGCGGCGGTTTTAGTAGTGGGAGTCTTTAACATTTGTAGATTTTAAGTATATCTACTTCAGTGAATGAAGTGGGGGAGATTTAGAAACAGTGATTCAAAACTAATCTTTTCCTTACGTTCATTTCCTGTTTAAAAGAGGAATTATTTTGGGAATGCCTAATTTAGTTTCAAATATTAGGAAGACCATTTACTTAAGATTGCATAATTTGCAAAAGTGAAGAATTCTTTTTCTGTATAACCCCCTACTTGGTGATTTTATGCTTTCCAGAAATGCCTGTGAGTCTAAGTGTCTTTCACTCTTTTCAGCCCTTAACCAGGATGTCAGACTCTGTCTGTGTGTAACAGAGAAATGATGTGTGTACGTGCATGTTTGTTTCTTTTTTTTTTTCCTGAAACATGAAAAAATTACTGAAGATGGAAAAAATACAACATTTTATGCCTGGAATATATCCTTCCACATAATTCTTTTGCACTGGAAGAGGTACGGTTCCCAGGTAAGGAAAAAGGCTGGATGATGAGACCAAGAAAGAGCTTTCCTGAAAATAGTGTGAATATTTCAGGAAGGGGAAGCCATGGAAGCATCTGCTGCTGGTGTCCGGAGCAGAGGTGCACGTTCTTCCAAAGGATGAAAGGAGGGAGAATTTTTTTTGGAATTCAGTGTTGCTACTTTGTAAAAGAGGGAAAGGAATAACATTAAATTGGATTTGGTCTTTTGTTTGTTTGTTTGTTTCCCTTTCCTCAGAAGAGGTGTGTTTATTCAGGTGTGCTTACAGATTACTTAATTTACAAATTAAAAATTATGCAGTGGCACATTTTTTTGCAGGTTACTATTTACAATGGGATTTTTGAATTTACAGAAATGTTACTTATTACCTTGCAGATGTAAAGGTGCTTGTCTCATCAAAGAGAGATGGTGTTTGCTACTGATGTATTGAACAATAAACTTGTTATGCTAACTTTGCATTGTGGTGTTCTTATCTTCTGCGTCTGCCTCAGAAAGCTTGGTGGTTTTTTTTCACTGAATGTCCTGAGCCATGTATTGGACTCCTGTGTGCTATTGCAATGCAAATAATTACTACCCATTTTCACTGTTTCTGTTACACTGCAAAAGTGGTTGCTTTAAAGCCTACGCGTCCTTTGTTTAACTGTCTAATACATATTTAAAGGAGGAATATGCAGATACACTCAGGAAATTTTTATTGCTTTTTTTCCTTTGTGGGTTTAGCCATTGCAAGGGGCTGTCTTTGAAGCTGCAGCACGTTTTCTTGCAGCGGGCAGCATAAGGGTTGCAGAGTAACTGGCTGCTGGCACCTCTCAGGACAACAGCCCTTCTCTTCTACCATTTAGAAACATACTTTTCTTTTGACATATTCAGGTTGTTACTCACTGTACTGCACCCAAGTTACTTTCACTTGGGTGAAAAACAGCTTTTAAATAGACAAGCACGTTTTAGTTACCAGTTATTGCACTTCATTGATAGTGATCTTTACTTTTTGGGTAAACCGTACAAACTTGACAAATTTTATATTAAAATCACATCTATTTTTTCTTTTAATATTGAACTATCTGTAAGAACCAATGAATTTAATATAAGCCATGAGTCTCTCTTTTTTTCCAAACTTTACTTGATAAGAACAGTGTAGAGGGATGCTTTGGGGTTTTTTTTTTTTATTTTGAGTAGTTGAATTTGGTTTATTTTGATTTAGTGAAGTTGTGTGTGAATTGCTTTGCTGCCCAAAATCATGCAAACAGAGACCAAATCTGTCAATTTTCAAAACTTATTGCCACATTAATTTGGATATTAAAGAAACAGACATACCCAAATAAGACGATAAAGTAACATTCTTACTAAGTGAAATGCTAGTGTTATCTTTGTAGCCTTATTTGAGTACATGACCTAAGTGATAAACAACTTCTGTAATGGTCTACTGTTGTATGTGACTTTTAACTTGTTTTAAAAAGCAAACAAACTCCACAAATCCATCTGTCTTGTGACGCCATGTTGCCCTGGGTATATGGTCATCCTTTTTTTTTTTTTCAGTTTTCATTTTTAACTCTGTTTTATAGCTATGTCTGTCTGATCACTCGATACCATTAATAGATCTGCCATCTTTATGGCACTATTAGGAACAAATAAAAAGCTTGCTTTGTTGCAAGTGGATTTGTTGTCAGTTAAGGAACAGCGATGGACATCTTGAGTCCTATCACAAGGTCCTTGACTTCTGTTGTGCAGTTTCTTCTGCCTGAGCCTCGATTAAATCTGTTTTAATGTCTCTTTTTTTTAACCTGTGTCTATTTGTCGGGCTTCTCATTTGCTCTCTCTTGACTAACCTTGCTCCTCGGTTAGTGGTTTTGCTTTTATAGTTACTTCCACTCTTACTGTGTTTCTTCTAACTTGTCTTTGGGTTTTTTTGTTTGTCTGGTCCCATTCCTGCCTTCAGTTTCATGTCAGATGTGCCTTCATTTAGTCCCCAATTGGATTGCGTTTTCCAGGCTTTCTTTTGTCATCTTAGCTGAAAGGTAGGCCCAGTTACTTACCTTCCAGGGTTTCTGAATGGCATTATCTTTGCTCAGTGAATTCATTATATATTCTCTGTATATCCCTAAATGTGCAAAAGCTATTCAGCTTTGAAGGGCTATTTGTGGGAACAGAAAGGGGGAAACTGACAGTCATCTCTCTGAAAAGTCATGTTTCTGTTGCAAACAATGAGGATACATGAAAGAATGGCATACAAAAAATTCATGGTTCAAATTGTGATAAAAGTATAATGAACTAGAAGAGAGTAGCAACTAATTGGTAGCATTACTATCCAAGAAGCAATAAAGGAAGAGCTGACCTATGCTTGATGTTGGAAGAAATCCTGCTGTTGCTTTTAATTCTGTGCATTAAGGAAAAAACACATCCCCAAAACTTGGTACTTTGCTTAAAATAGGAAATCGGATGTTACCACTCTGGATTACAAATTGTCCTCTAATACTTGTTTATATATTACTACTTCCCAAAAACAGCAGGAGCTTTAGCTACAGACACACTGAATTGCGACACTTTTTCAGCTGATACGAAAGATCTAGAGGAGAACCTTTTGAGGTTTGTGCCAACAAAAGACAGAGTAGGATACTGATAACTTAAATGTTAAATGGGTGTGTTTGACTGACTGGAGTAGAGCTCTTTGGAAGTAAATGCTCCAGTTTCGTCTCATAACTGAATCTGTACCCTTTATTTCTAAAGCTTCTTTGTTTGGAAACTTCCCTCAGTGTGTATATACACAAATCTATATGTATATGCACACACTCTTCTTATATTTTTGTATGTATATATATATGATTGCAAACATGACTTGGGCATAAGGATATTATGCTATTAAAAGCATGATATTTGAGGCCTTATTAGAAGAAAGTGGTCATGAGCAGCTGGGTACCCAAAAATCTTTTTCCAAAGTTTAAGTGCAAGTAGGAGGCTTTTTGTGACAGAGGCAGTGATCTCAAAAGTTGGAGAAACAGCTTAGAACAGGAACGGAACATAAACCTGTCATTGTAATTGACATGTCACATACTGTCTTGTCATAATCATGAACTTGGAAGGGTCTGTAGGCATGAAGAGGTGTAATTAAAATGTTTATGTCTTTGGTCATCTTTTAAACAGTAGTTCTTGCTGATACTGATTGTATATTAAATATATTTAAGTGCTTGTGATAGTTTTTAGTATTTCCAATCTAAATTGATCCATATCATAGCAAATGCATTATTTACCTATGTTTATAACTGAAAAACTTTCTTCAGGAGATTTTATTTTCTGAAAGATGAGAATAAAAGGTGAATTAACTTGTTGCTTGGAATGTTTCTCTAAAAAGGCATTTTAATGTAATGTTTTCTTGCAAATACGTTTGATCAAAGTCTTTTTGGAAGCCCCAGCATATGCCTTTGTCTGTATTCTTGGCCATAGTTCTTGAAATATATTTTTGCACTGTCTGAAAGAGAGTATAGGTGTGTGGCTCTGAAAAAAACATCTTCTTCCCTCTGGTTTCAAGCACTAGTTGGTCAAGAGGTGTATATCTTTAGACTTGGAGAGATTAGTACTGGAAATTTTTTTTTTTTCCCCCTGGGTAATGCATTAACTTTAAAACTGCATGGACGTGCATGCTTAATGCTGGCCTGCTTGGTTTGTTTGGAGAAGCTGTCATCTCTGTTTTGATATAAACCGACTAGTATCCTTTTAATTTTACCCTTGAGATTTTACACCTGTAACTTTCGGTACAACAGTTCTCTACTTTCTGATGAGCTGGAAGAGAATCTGAGGTGATGTTAGGGGTGTTTGACATACTTCCTTCATGAGAGAGCTTTGATACCTCTTTCTTGTTTCAGATGAGTTTAATGTAGTAATTGTGTTGTTACAGGGGTGTTAGGGATGTGACAGTATTGGCAGGGATGGGGTCTTGTTAGACCACCTGGTATTGGGCACCTTTCAGGCAAATGAGCCTTTCAGCCACAGGATATTTATTTGAAAGCCTGTCTCTCTTTGCAGTTACACCAGTTGGTCTCATAAAAGATACTACTCCTGCCAAAGGTCTTAAATGTCTTTATTTAAGGAAATATGCTATTTTAGTTTAGACTTGTTTGTCTTGGAGAATAGTTGTAATGGCTCTAGTCTGTTTTTTTCCCTTACACATTAGCCTTGTTGGTATAGGTAAGAGTCAGGTGTCAGAGATGGGTTCTTTTCTAGCTGGCCTGGGACACTTTCAGTTACCAGTGGAAAGGAGTGTGTCACTTCCAGGTTTGCAAAGCCCATGAAGGTAAATCTTTGCCCTGTGCCAACAAACTGTCTGATATTTAAAACAACCTGCTCCTTGTAGTTATAAAGAGCCTCTTAGGGAAAATCAAACTATGCACTGCTTTTAAACCCTCTTTTATGTCTAGTGTTTCTATCTTAGCTTTATTTTGCTGTTTAAAAAATGGAAGCATTTTTCAATTATTGGGATCAAAAAAAGTGAGATAAAATTTTAAGACTGACAGTTGAAATAGCTGTCCAGATCTTTCAAAATGAGGATATGAGTAAGTAGGAAATAGGAAAGTAAATAGGAAAGTACATTCCTGAATTTACAAACGGATTACTTCAAAAATTTTTTTTTTTTAAAAAAGATCTACTAGTTTTATTCCCCTCCCTTTTTTTTTTTTTTAAGTCCTCTTTCACTCTGTGTAAACACTTGAATCTTCATGCAAAGGAGGGTTTCTCAGCCTTTTTGCATTCCCTTGAGGACACTGCCAGTTTATTCTGGTTTAAAATTTTGATAAGACTATGAGTTCAGGATAGGGCAGGAGTACAAGTTGAACATTAAGTTTGAGCTTTCACTGGTTCAGAGTTGTCTCAGTGCTTAGTCTGAAGTTAGTGTATACTATAAAGACAATGTATATTGTAGTTTTCAATTATGGAGAGGTTGCTGCAGTTGATCTCATTATTTAAGGATTTTACAGACTGGAAGATTAGGTTTTTAGACTCATTTCCCTTTGTCAGAAAAAAAATCTGAATATTGAAATTTTTTCCCTGCCCCTCACATTTTTTTAACGTTCTCAGTGGGTGTTGTTGGGGGGAAGTTACGTTCAGTTATGTTTATCAAACCTTGATAAATACGTAATCTATTTATTTTGTGATAATGGAATTGAAAGTAGTACCTACAGGTAGAATGTGATCTGTGGTGTATTTACTGTAAGTTATGTAAAGGCAATATAATTTTATTTACAAGTCCTAGAATAAGGTTTTGAGACAGCCCTTTAAATTTTTTTTCCTTGACAATAGTTTAATTTGTAACTGATATGATTGATGTTTCCTGTTGTATATTGAGTCTGAAATATCATCTTCTGTTGAAGGGTTTTACTGTTTCTTGCATTTACTTACACTGGTTTTACTGAGGACATTTTTTTTCCCCACATGGTTCTAGTTCAGGGATGGTAAAGCAAACTTAGCGCGATCTGTTTCAATACAAAATTCCTCTTGATAGAGAACAAAGTACTTAACCGTATTAATGTTAGTGTTATGTGGTACAGGGGAAGAATAATAACTCTTCAGGAAACTACAGATATTTCTTCCTAATAAACACTGCTTTATGAAGTTGTTATTCATCCTTGTAAACCTAAATTAATAGAGATACTAATATGCGACTTTTGTCATTATTATGTAGTAACCTAGTGTTTCACTCTTTGCTGTCTTTCAGAAGCGAGATAGCCATGGCCACAGAAATTGGCTCCCCGCCCCGATTTTTCCATATGCCGAGGTTCCAGCACCAGGCGCCTCGGCAGTTATTCTACAAAAGACCTGATTTTGCACAGCAGCAAGCAATGCAACAGCTTACTTTCGATGGAAAGCGAATGAGAAAAGCTGTGAACCGAAAGACCATAGATTACAATCCCTCTGTAATTAAATATTTGGAGGTTAGTTAATTTTCTGGGTTTTGTTTGAAAAACTTTTTGTTCCTTTTCTGAAACTTGTGAATTGTGCTTTTCAGTCTCCATAGAGCAGTCTGGAAGGCTGGGGGATCTACTTCTGCGTTTTCAAACAAAGTGATAAATGCTTGTAAATTTGGTATAGTATGAATACAAGGGGGTTTGGTCCTTGGTAATAAAACTGCACATATACGCAGCTGATTTTGTACTTTGTGTTAACACCTATTTTTACATTCTGTCTTGGAATTCCACCTTGGAGCACAATTGACTGTCTTGTGTGATGTTCTGACTTCTCAGTGGACATAACTCAATATAAATAATGTTATTGTTCTTATTTTTGTTTTGAAATAGAAATTTCCTGAAATAGGAGATAAACCATTACCTCTTCCTCTCCAAAACCAGGGCACCATAAAAATGTTGTTTCATTGTTTTACCTAAATAACACTGCAACTGTGTGCTGTGGTCTCTGAAAATCCTTTTCTGTACAGTTAATAGATGTAGAACAACTTTAATGAAGTTTTATATTTCTGTGAAAGTGGTAATTTGGCTTTCCTGAAGGGGTGGTATTAATTTCTTAAGAAGTATAATTTTATGATCAAGAGGTACTGTGCAAGTACTGGATATTAGTTCAGAAGCAATAGAATCAGATCTATAAGTACAGAAATCAGTGGGATCTCAGCAGCAACATTGCAAAAACATGATGAAATGAATTCCATCTGCTGTGGCCAGTGCATGTACTCACAGATGTCAATGTTTGGAAGGTTTTCTTAATAACGGATTTAAATTATCTTCTAAGATCTGTTTAAACACCAAACATTTAAAACACATATTTAAGGAATGCCCCAAAAAAGATTCTATTAGGAGTGGACTAGTTCTAAAATAAATAATTTTAGTAGTTCAGGGCCATTTTTACTGTGGTTGAAATAAGAACCATCAAACTTTTGTTTATTAAAACAAAACAAAGAAAATCTGTTCTGTATGTTTTGGTTGCTTACACAAAATTAGGATATACCAGAATTCCATTTCAGGCCTGGCTTTAATACTACTGATTTAATTTGATGCGGTTCTATTTAAAAAAAAAAAAAAAAAAAAAAAAAAAAAAAAAANTTTTTTTTGAAAAAAAAAAAAAAAAAGAGAGAGAGAGAAAAGTGGTTTATATGTAATTTGCTCTTGGCTTAAGACATTCTACCAAACTGTAGTAGTATATGCTGGGAATGTTTTACCTGGAATTGTAGCTTACATTTCTGATATGTACACAGATACAGATTGGTAAAGTCTATAGCACAAAGCTGAAACAATTTCTTTCCTAATTCACATAAAGTATTTTTGACAGCTCACAAAATTTCACTAATTGAAGGCATTTTTCTCTGGATCTTCTGAGTTTTATCCATTTGAATGCATTGTTATCTTTATGCTTCAGCTGCAGAAGCTTCCTTTCTAGCTCATGTCACTGTGTGGGATTTCGTTAAGAGTTCATCAACATGGCTCCTGGTGGTGTAAATGCTTATTCTGAAAGTAAAGCTTTTGAAATGATTGAAGGTGCTTCTTGCAGAGAACCTATTTCCCTGGGCAGCAGAGTACCACTTGCCTTTGTTACAATAACGTCGCTTATCACATAGAACTGCTCCTTTCATACTGTTCAGCTGCAATTTTAAATGAGCTGCTTTAGTCTGATGAAATTAAGACTTTAAACATCCTGAGTCTTTTTTCTTGAGCTGTATAAATTCTACAGGTTTCCTGAGACCAAAGTCTTTTTACTTGAGTTTATTCTATAATCTTTGGAGTGCCTTGGAATTTCCCAAACAGGCTGTCAATGTGTTGTTTGCTTTCTATTGTTTACCAATGAGTCTAGTAGTTATATGAACTGGGAGCTATTTTCTTTTTTCCAGAATAGAGTATGGCAGAGAGACCAGCGAGATATGCGAGCAATCCAGCCTGATGCAGGATATTATAATGACGTAAGTAAAATCTCACTATTCCCTGATGAAGTTCTGGGGATAAAATTTGTTTAAAAAATTGGAGGGATTCTGCCTGTCAGCTAAGGTTATCTTTTTGTCCACAAGAGGCCTTAAAGACATGAAGGGTATCTTCACTCTGCATTATCTTGTTCTGTTGGAATCCATGTCCACAAAGAGAACCTGAAATTGGATAGGATTTTAATTTTTGGACATAAGAATTCATAATGCACTGAGCTTGCAAAGCTGCTCTTGAAGATGCTGGTTCTGGATGTTTGACAGGGTAAATCATGCAGACTTTTGAACGTTTCTACTGACTGATAACATTCCTGCAAATGAAAAACTTGCTTTTCTGGGAACAGGTGTTCAGAATGGATGCTTTTCTTGCAGTTTCTGGTTAGGAATGTCAATACTAAATCTTTTGTTTCTTCTCTCATAGTTGGTCCCTCCTATAGGAATGCTGAATAACCCTATGAATGCTGTAACAACAAAATTTGTTCGGACATCTACTAATAAAGTAAAATGCCCAGTGTTTGTTGTCAGGGTGAGTATAGTGTTGGTTTTCCTTAGTTGTATTGTCTTATTGTTCTTAGCTGAAGAAAGAAACAAGATAAGAGTTAAAGCACTTCCAAATTAAGCTAGATGTAGAACATATGGACTACTTCTGTGTCTAGTCTTTCTGTGGAGAGTTTTAGGAAGTTAAATGGTAAGGTCAATACAAAGTATTTTTTTACTCTCAGAGCTTGAGATACACTCCCCACCCTCTTTTTATTTTATTTTTTTTTTCATTTGGGGGATCTTGACACCGAAAAAAAAAAAAAGGCAATTTGGTGTTTGTGCTGTAGCTCGTAGCTTGTTTTAACAACTTTTCTGCAGTGTTAGCAGTATTGTTTAGTATGGATATTGTGTTCTAGAAATGTATTGGTGCCAATAAGCTGTTTCTTTTCTACAACTATTTATTTTTTTAATTACTTTTACAGTGGGCTTTGTCCTCTTTTTACAAAAGTCAAAAGCACTCTGGCACAATTCTGCATTTTTGTCTTTATTGCATTCTCTAAATAGTCAGTTCTGCAGATTCCCTGAAAGAAGCTTACAATTTATTGGGAGGATTGTGAATAAATACTTGAATGTTGCGTTTGCACAGTTTAGTTATTTTTTTTCTTTTGCAGTGGACTCCTGAGGGGAGACGCTTGGTCACTGGTGCATCTAGTGGAGAGTTCACTTTATGGAATGGACTGACTTTCAATTTTGAAACTATATTGCAGGTAAACTCATCAAGATTTCTCTGTATTTCCTTGAGGTCCTGGAGCATGTTTTAGGAACACATCTCCACCCTGCTCATCATGGGTCTGTGGTCTAAGTGCGGTAATTGGAGCCTTAGAGGTCTTTTATTTTTTATATTGCTCATGTCACACTGTGGCTATAGGCAGTTCATTTATTGCTTCTCATTTCATCTCCATATGCTGTACTAGCTGTTCTTAAGAACATACTGTGAGTATTTGTAATTATAAAGAAACACTTTGGAAGCAAAATGCAAATACTCTTTATTATTTAGAAGAGCACTGTATGAAGAGTAAAGGAAATTTTTTTTTCCCCTGTCATAACATCTTGAATTGAACTAGATCATCATTGGTTTCATTTCTTTGTTGCAGCTGTTAAGTAGGAACTTTACTAACTTTTGTGTTTGTGTGGGTCAGATAGTATTTGAACATGTTTGCTAGAAGTTTTGTTTCTGAATTTACAGGCTCACGACAGCCCTGTAAGGGCTATGACTTGGTCACACAATGATATGTGGATGCTGACAGCAGACCACGGGGGATATGTGAAATACTGGCAGTCCAACATGAACAACGTCAAGATGTTCCAGGCACATAAGGAGGCGATTAGAGAGGCCAGGTTTATACACAATATACCATTTTCTGTAGTACCTATTGCCATGATTAGACTGTTCTCTAAGTGTATTCTGGGTGCAGAAATGCATGGGTTCTGTCAGATTCTGGGAAACTTCCTGCACCACATAAACACAATATTTTCTTTTGTTTCCACATTCTCACAGTTTTGCTGGCACCTTTCTGAATTAGTATTGTCCCAGTATCCGCCTCTGCAATATGTTAGAGATGTATTTGTCTGCCGCATTTTGCACTGGTATTCTTTTCATTTTTATATGGTGACGATGTGTATCAGTTATTCCTTTTTATACGCACTGTGTAAGACAACAATTTCATTCCAAATAAAGAATTCAGTCTTTAATAATCTAACTGAATAAAATATAAAGCCTTCAGAAATAAAACACCTGCATAGTTCTCACAAAATAATAAAACACTAAATAAAGTGAAGAACTGCTTGGCTTGGTGAAGCCAAGACTTCCAGTAATACTAAATACCCACGCAGACTGCCACATACAGAAGTCTAATGTTAATACTGAATGGGTTCATCAAGCTTGAAACTGTAAGCAAGCCATTGAAAAGAAGACTATAGGATATTCTCCTGGTTCAGTGTTGATGCCTCAGTTGTGCAAATGTCTATTTATATAAAAAAATGGAATCTAAAGTGATACTATCAGTAAGATGTAAATGAAGGATGTTTCCAAAGTAAACCTGCACATAATCTTTAGTAAGATACGGAAATGTTTTTAAAGTAAGCCTGAAGAGAAGCTGCAGATCCAAAATGAAGCTAAAGCAGTGTTTCTTCGGGTTCAGGTGCTGGCCCTTGGCGATAATGGTTCACTGCCACAAAAACACTTTCCACTAAAGTCACCATTTTTCTTTGGTAGGGTGCAGCATTTTCTGCCAGAGTTTGGTTATGAAAACTGCTTACATTGGATTCAGTTACTGTCTGACTATCATGCCCATACACTCAATTTCTCTACTATTTTAAGCCCTTTCCTAATCATAAAGATCTAGGATTTCATGAGGGCTCCCTCATGGTCTTTCACTGTACCAGAAAGGAAGTGAGTGCCTGTCAGTTGCTGGAGATGTTCTCTAATCACATGGCTAAATAACTGCTTGCTTTTCCAGTGACTTTCATCAAGCAATATTGACTGCTCAATCTCGAAGCTTCTTCTGTGTCTGTAGGATTCTTTTCATGGTGTTGGTGGGGTGTAATAAGAGGGATTTTTTCCAAATTACTTTTACAATAAGTGGTACGCTTGTTTTATGTATAATTTTTTCAGCAGTTAATCCAACTAGCATTTTCCTGTGACCAGCTTTCCCTTATTTTTGCTTCTCTGCTGCAAAGCACGTGTGGCTGAAGAGGAGTTTTTTCCTAAGAACTGTTCTCCTGTCCTTCTACACAGTGTCACTTTCTTATGGTATTACCAAACATGAAAATCTAGGGTGACAGTTACCAAATCATATTGATGTTGCTTCTCATCCTGCAGAGAAGGCGCTACCACGTGCAGTCATAGGTAGGAAGGTGCTAAGAATAAATTCTGGATTTTTTTCCTCATTTTACAGGGGACTGCAATGTGATAGTAATCCTATGCTAAATTCATGTCTTGTGATGAAGTGTCATTTGGCAGGCACTGGTATTCACTTTAAAGTCCCTATGTTCAAAATGCATCCTTCAGTGTATAACACAGTATAATTTTGCCCTGTCTGAGAAGCATAGATAATCTGTTAAATGCTGACTTCTTTCCCCTGCTGTGTGTCTTCATGTAACAGTTTCTCACCCACGGATAATAAATTTGCTACATGCTCTGACGACGGCACTGTTAGAATCTGGGACTTTCTACGTTGCCATGAGGAGAGAATTCTTCGAGGTATGTGTAATAAAAGTACTGATTGGGGTATTTCAGGAGGGGGAAAACCTTTTTTTTAACTAGGTGTTCACAGTACAGAAGTATCAGCTTGTCTACATTTTTGTATTACATCCCTGTCTTAAATCCTCCAAACAAATTTTTGTTTGGCTGCTGCTATAGGTGCCTTACAATATTCAGATAGGCTGCAGGTCACAATGGCGTTACTCTGTTTAATGTCCCCTTAAGCTCTAAACAATGGAGGTGGATACAAGGATATTATTTCTACTGCTAATGTTGGTAGAAACCGCTGTTTCTGCGTCAGGAATACATTCATCTTTCTCCAAAGCTTTACTTCAGAACATGCATCTTCATGCAGAGGATTCCATTCTTTTCATGGGAGTGCCTTCCATTCTGATTTTTCAGAAGTAAGGTAGTTACTTTTTCTTGGTGCTTAAGAGGAGAGCGTTTAGGTAGAGAAAACAAATAAATTTAGATCACATTATGCATAGCACAGGCAAATAATCCTAGCTTCAGTTCAATAGCTTTCTGTCCACCATCTGTGTCCGCTGACTTCTGGTGCCTTTCCACTGGCTTGTTGAGCTTTCTCCTTCTCTTGTTGCAGTCTTACTGAGCAATAACAGTAGCGTCTGACAACTATTCCTTTCTTGCAGAATGTGTCAAAGGTACATAATTTAATAGAAGAATGTATTACAGACTGCTGTGAGATTGGGGGTTGTAGGCATGCAGATAAACTGCAAAGAAGGGATGCAATAAAACCATGGAATTTCAGTTTTAGGTGCGTGAGCTTGTTCAGTGCTTTCCTAAACTAAGGATTTTTCTTCTTGAAAATCATGCTTCCAGCTTGAACCTGCATTATATATTTTACGAAGTAGAGTTCTCCGTGCTTCTCTTCACTCTTAAGCTCTCTTCTTGTTTTATTAATGCACTACTTTGAAAAAGCATTGGGCTCCAGCAATTCCTGCAACGATGATATTAAAACAGAATCTGTGCATAGATATTATGGTGGATGTGTTCTTTGCAGGAGCTCGCAAGCAAATTTCTAGGCTCTTTTATTTACACCTGTTATTCTGGAAGGACCCAAACAGGTTTAGGGCTCTTTTGCTTCGTGATATACAAGAGGAATTCTGATCTAAACACATTCTGTGCCCTCCTCCAGGTTTGTACTAACTATTCGTTTAAACTGTGGAGGAAATAGGGATTGCCTCCATGCAGAGTTGTCAAGATTATAAAAATCCCTCCAGTTCTTCTACGTTCTTTTAACGTTCTGCATAAAGGAGAAGTAAAGCACTTAAGTCATAAAGAACAGAACTTTCATTACATCTCCTTCTGTTACCTTGCGTACTTGAACATTGGGGTAATGACTATAACTCAAATAGAGTTATGCTTTAATTTCTTATAGTTTATACATCTTAATATACACTTCTTAGTTTGCAAAATAGCTCTATAAATAATATCTTCTGTTTATGTGATGTACCCATAATACACTTCATCTTTTATCTAAGCTGGAAATATTTTGGACACTTTACATCTCTGGATAAAATTCGACAGGGCAGATTATTCCTCATTTCTGCTGGTAGAAAAGAAAAGAAGGCGGCAAAGCAAATAACCAAAACAAACCCCAAACTAAAATAAAAGCACACCAAAAAGTCCCCCACAACAAAACAAAAATAATGACTGAATATTGGGGGTGGGAGGATGTTTCTGCAAAACATGCAAGTTTAATTTGCTTTTGGTCCCTAGCACTGTGATGAAATATGGTCAGAGGACATATTTGAAAGAGCTGTGTGGGTAGCAGGTAGCTTTCTTGGTGGAAAACACAAGCTTTCATTTTGTTATTTGGAATTTCAAGCTTATGGTGGAAACTGATCTTCAGCTTTTTGCTTTTCCACACACATTCTGCTTTTGCGTATTTAGGAGTGTGACCTGTAAAACTTTCCTTAATACAGTCTTCAAAATGTGTAAATATTCATGCCATTGCCATTCCAAAATTAGTCATCTGTAAGTTAAAATGCTGGTGGCGCTTCATTAAAAATATATTTCATTATGTGCAAAAAGTGTTTGGATCAAATGCCATGCTAAGGAATGGTTTTTATTTCCTCCTTTGACAAACCATGCTTCAGCTCTTCTGGCTAATATTGGTGCTGTGAAGTTGAAGGGATTCTACAGTGTGGTTTAGAACCAAAGTTTCACTTAGTGTCTTAAGGTATTCTTCAGGTTATCACACTGAA
>VXAK01017509.1:0-21003 GCA_013399435.1 Arenaria interpres | reverse complement strand
AATTATTAAAATAAAATGAAACAATCAATTTATAGTCAGATGTGTTCGTAAAGAATATTATCACTCCCTGGGATACAATATCAGTGTGTCGTTATTCCTACTGATTTTTCAGTAACAAGGAATATATATTTTTAAAAAAAGACTTGAGGACTTTAGTGCTAAGGAATGCTTTGAAAGCAATTCTGTAAGGAACATTAGAAGTATTGGAGTAAACTTTGATATAGAAAGGACAAATTTCTATAGACTCATTACAGATGCTTTTATTTCTATTATTTGATTAAATGGTTCCCTTTGAACTGGTCTGAAGGAAACAATTCTAATCTTACCTTCCAAAGGGGATTGGAAAAACAAATTGAAAGTGGTAAATCACATAGGATTTCTTATGGTTTTGTCAGAGTTTTTTCAAGCTGTCTACAGTAGGCTACAAAATTTTTTCAGTAGTTAAGGCCATGAATACGTGTGCTGCATGAGAAATACTTACTGTGCCCAGCTTCCTTTTAATTTGTCAAAATGAAAATAAACAGGACACCCTGTTTTGTTCTTCATACATAATGCCAGAAGTTCTGTATCTTTTTTTCTTCTATCTGGCTTGGAGTCCCTTTGTTTTTCACTGATTCATGTTACTTTGTTGCTGCTCTACCATCGTGATTTTCCAGGGCATAGTAGGTGGAGTTTGGGTGTATTTTTAGAAGGATGTGCAAATTTATCAGGCTCCTTTTTAGTATCGTAAAGAAATAAATAGGGATTAAAATCTTCCAATTTCTGGGGGATTCATCTTTCAATAATTCATCTTCAAGTGAATTATCTTGGAAGAACTTGAAGGTGGGGGAAATGGCATTTTCATAGTCACTTATTTGCTTGCTTCCCCTCAGCCCAGTTGCTGTCTGCCTCTTCTCTTGAAGTGAAGGTGCTGTACTCCTAATTCTCCACTGGTAGTTTTTGCCTAAAAAATGTTAATTTCTGTTATGTTACCATCTTGATCACGATAACCAGCACAGTTTGGTGGACTTGCTGAAATACACTGGTAGAAATTGAACTGATGTTAAAAGAAATGTTTGTTTAAAATAACAAGACATGGAGAACAACCTATAGCATAGCACTGTGTTGTTTTCATGTCAATAGTCTGTTATTCTGAAAGTCATTTCCAATAATGGCATTTATAACAAAACACTATTGGGTCTTTAATCTAAACAGTTGGAGTGAAGGTAATGCCAGGACTCACGTAAACAGTCTCCCTTTCTATAAGAACGTACATACTGATAGCTCTTAATAATGCTAATTACATCTAGTGAAAACTGTATGTAATAAAAAAGCTTGACATTGCTTTATTTCTATTGAGAAATTAATGTTACTAAAGATTTGACTGGTGGTTGTTAATTTTGGGGTGTTGAGTCTGTGCTGATTTATCGCTGAGAACATTTCGAGTAGATTGTTACTAGAAATGTGATTTCTTAATTATTCCCAGCACGAAATCATAGGTTAGGAGGCTTCCTTTCAGTGTTCTCAGTTCCACTGTCCTTCCTTCTCCCTCTTTTGGGTCACACACACTCAATCCAGTAGAAATGTGTGTCCGGGAGGACTGTAAAGTTTCTGTTCTGAAGTCTAGATGAGCTGTATGTTCCCAGGATTTCAAAGGTTTCCTGGCTTAAGCGGGTCTTCTGAGGAGGCTGACTCTACCCAGCTTTCTGAAGGATGGTTTGATGAGACTCAGGATTTGATGAGATACTTTGTAGCTAAGTTTTTCTATTTTCTGGCTGTAAAATAAGTAATACACCAAATGGTCTTCCAGGCAACATAGTACATGTGGCAAAAGATTTTTCTTATCGAAACTTGAACAATTAAAAGTAATCAGGATTCCTTTACATTCTGGCTGAATTTAAAATTTGCAATTTGTAACAACTTGTAATTTCTTACTCGTACATGATTTACTCTAAGGGAATTCTTTTGCCTGTCTTTAATAACGTTGTTCTGCCTGGAATTTCCTGCTCAGGCATCATACCACCAGTGCGAAAACTCATCACCTACAAAATAACCTGTATGAGTGTACATCTATGCAGAAGTCACAGTAATCACTGTAAACTTACTTTTTGTCTGCTCGCAAGTTCTGAAAAAGCGTCTCCACAGTCATACTGAAATAACCACAGAATTTTGTATTTATTTTTCCTACTCAGTTTTTTTGATCTTCATTAGCAAATAAAATACCATGAAGCATCTTTAGTCATTTGAAGTGCAGTGTGAACACTGCGCTTCCTCCCTGAAAGTGAAGGATCTATTCGAAGTTTTTGACATCCACTTCCTCTGTCAAATAGCAAATCCTGTACTTAAATTCAGAGGTAAAGTGTTCAGTAGTTAAAAGGATCTTGAGAACCGGAACTAACCATAACTACATCTTCAGTTTGGTCCTTCACTTTTAAATATACATTAGTAGGTAGCTCGTAGCCTTTGAAGCAGGTAGCTTCTCAAACTTGCCTTTTCCCGGAATATAATTGAGCTCTACATTGGATAATTTAAAAAAAATACCTGATGTTACTGTTTCCATCTTCCTTTTATGTGAGGTTTTTTTTTTTGGTTTTTCTTATCTTAGTAGGGAGAAAAAGTCCAGCAAATTAAGTGTGTGCACATTGATACTGTGTTTCTCCTAAGGAGATGTAGCATTTAAACCTTCAGTTTTTTGTGGGGGCTTGCTTCTTTGTCCTGTTAGGATTTCACGTATATCTGATACGTCTTTTAGTCTGATGATACATCCCTGCGTGAATGAATCTTAGAAGGATTTTTCCTCAGAACAATAACATGAGGTGAGATGAGCCCTGCCTGATGTAGGCATCAACCGTATCAATGTAGAGAAGGCAAGTCCTTGAATTTTTGAACTTAAAGATGAGCTGTTTTGAAATAGTAGTATTGAATCAGTTAAATATCTTTGTTGGTACATTTTAGTATGGCAGCTTATGTTGCAGGTCTCTGATCTTCATGAATCTTCCTTGCCAAAGCAAAATTTGGGATGAGAGCGTTGCAGCTAAGTCTTTTGAGGTAGAGCTGAGCTCTGAACGGCTATGCATCAAACTCCTCATGTATTTTAGACACAATAAATGTCAGGGAACTGGCTGACTGGGATGTTAATAGTGAATCCATGAGGTTTTTTTTGTCATCACAAACAGCAGGGATGACTTGCACAGTCGGCAATGCAGGATCCCTTTTGTTCTCCTGTGTGCACTGCACCAGCCCTGATGCTGCTGCTTTGGGGTTGCAGGCACAGAGGACTCTGCACTGCCTCCTTCACTTTTTCATCTCATTAGGGAGCCTCTCTGTTGCCTTTGTGAGATTAAGAGACAGAAACACTGTATACAATTTCTGTCTTCATAAATGGAAGTTACCATGCAAAATACATTTTCCTAGCATCTTTCTCTACTGTTTTTCCAAAGTTGAGTAATGCCAAGGACTTGAAGTGTGAATACGTATTCCTGAGTTCATAGATAACCTCAGTCATTGCTGCTTACTGGTGTGATGGCTATAACCTACAATAGATGAGAAGAATCCAGTCTCTTCTTGCTTGAGGCTGCTAATGTTCAGGTATTGTCTATCAACTCAGTTTTATTCCTGAATGTGACATTCAAGGCTACAGGGTCTTGGTATTAGAGGTAGACTTGTTAAAATATCCAATTCTATTTGTGTTAAATGTAAAAATCCACCTGAGAGTTGAGAAAGAAGCTTCCTGCTGTGCCAACTTAAAATCAGTGTCTATTTGTATAGTGTTCTGGATTGGACAAAAAACTATATTGTGAACAACTATACTTGAGGTTGTTGCTTTCTGTAATTAAAAGGTGGTGATTAGGAGGTAGCTTCCTGATGCAAGGAGAGTTAGAGAATATTGCAGATGGCTCTTGGAGCTGGTTGCATCTGATATGCCTGAAAATATTTGGTTTATATTGCACTTCAGTTCTGAGTAACGTTGAAGTACAACACAATAAGTCTCAGAGTTCTGATTCTTATCTAGAATCTAGTGTTTTAAAAATACTGAAAAGTTAATGACTAAGAACATACAGAATTCTCATACAGAATGAACGAAAGAGATGGTGAGAAATGAGCAACAGCACCATGCCCTAAAAAAAAGTTACACCGGACACTTCTGTCAACACTTTTCATGAGACGAGAATGAAGAGGCTCTTGGTTGTGAGGATGAGTTTATTTCAGATTCAACTTTGAAATCTCTTTTCCTCCCTGAAAATTATCCTGAAGCTGAAAGTTATATAATCTTTCATGTTGAGTCCAAGGGCAAATTTTACACTAAAAGGGCTAATGCTTGTAACAAATACGTTTTGTTAACCTTGGAAGAATACTGAGATACCCTGGTGTTTCACAGAACAGTCCTCAGTGCTCCTGAAAACACGATACTTCCTCAAGAAGTTTTAGGATTGCATGATTAGGATTTCTTGCATCTACTTTCTTTTGTATGTTTGATAACAGCATGGGGTAGATAAATACCCCCAGATAACTAGGTGAAACCTTCATTTTTTTACTGTTCCTTAGCGTAAATATGCGGTGAGAACTTTACTGTCACCTGTTGTGACTGCATACAGAAGTAAACATAACATGGCACGATACTCTGCATAGTGGTCAGTTTCACCTGAATTGAGAACCGGTGATACAGCAGTGAGCTTTGTCCTCAAGCCCTGCTCATTGTTGTTGAGAAGGAAGAATACTATTTTAAGTGTATTACATTGATGCTAATGAAAAAAAGTCCTAACTACAGGGGCATTTAGATACTGATGCGAAGCTGGTACCAGTCTGTCTGTCTTTGCACAAATGTCATTGCTGAAAAGGGTGGAGGCTGTTTGCATTAAGGATGGTGGCTTCCTGGTATCTGCTCACCAGTATTTGTCATACCAAAGGTTTTCAACAGAAACAAAATCATCTAGAGTTAGTCCTGTGCAAGTTGTGTCAGTAACTCAACTTCTCTCATAAAATCTTATGCAGATAAAGACTCAGAATTGGACACTTTTTTTTATGGACTCCTTCATCTGCTGTACCATTTCCTACTAGAGTTTGACTACAGAAATACTCTATTTCAGAATAAATGGTAGAAGTCTTCAAAAAACAAAACCACAATTCCCTGGTGAAAATAATCCATCAGGCCTTAGAAATTTTCCTTACAGGCTTCTTGACTCCACTTTTGTGTGTGGATTAAATGGACAACTGTTTTTTTCCCCGTTTCTCTTTTCATATCCTGTAGTTATAGCCTTTGCAAAGCATTTGATGTTTTCTTTTGGATCATTTCAATTCTGCATACTCAGACTATTTCCTATTACAGTAAATTTAGTGATATTCTGGTTTCAGTAGTGAGACCCTTTGCATCAAGTTTTATCATATGAATAACATTGCAGTTCTCATACTTAACATTACACATTCCTATGGAGGGCCAGGCACTGGGATATGGGGACATTGCAATGTTTTCCCTAAAATATGATGGTATTTTTTTCTGCTTCCTTACCTGCCTGGCCTGAGGTTCTCATGATAAAGCTAGTCGTGCTCATCACACGTTGCCTTTGTCGGAAGACACAGAGTCTAAAGAGAAACTGGGGAATGTGCTGAAATGGATTGTATAGTAGACCAGGAGAAAGGGATAAATAAGAATCCTGAAAAAAAAATGGGTGAAAGGCGGCTGGAAATGAGGATAGCAAATGGGAGGAAAGTGCGGAGGTTGTGTCAGTATGAAAAAATGCAATAAAACAACAGCTGGTGTAATGATTAAGAAAAGACAGTGGCAGCATGAGCCAGAAGATGAGAGGTGGTGGAGACTAACAGAAGTGATGCCTCTGGCATTGTGGGCATAAATTAGGGCAGACTTGGTTGCCGGAGAAGCCAGAGAAGTGGCTGGGGTTTTATGGCTGAATGACACGCTCAGACACAAGCAGATGGTATATAATGTACCATGAGTCTGTGTGTGTGTATATATATATACACTACAGTATGCGTGTGGAAATGTGTTATAACAGTACCCATATACATGCACTTTTTTTCTGCCCCCTAATCTCTTTTAAATTTTACATTCCCATGTCATGACTCTCAGAGACTCAAGTTGATGAGTTAGAGTAAGGAACACATTCTGTATCCATTCGGAAGATGAGTATGGACTGCTATTTTAGTGAGTGAATTCCACCATCATTCCTACTGTAACTAGGAAAAGCTATCTCTACCACTTAATATAAAACATAAGGAGTTTTAATTAGCCCCTAAGAAGTAATGTGGATTTCTTCTCTTCCCCCTTTCAAGTTTTGTCGATTTTACAACTCTCAAACTGAAATATCTAATAGTTGGTCTTCAGATGTAAGGTTAGCTCTGCACTCTGTCAATTGAGAATATAATCAAGGCACATACACGATGTGTGCTTCTGCAAAAAGCAGTTGATAGATTAAGTATGCAAGCATGTAATCAATGTTAATTTTCAAAGTACAGTGCCAGAACTTTCTAAGCAACTGAGATTCATTTTAGAGTGAAAATACAAAGCTATCATTTAAATGTTGCTAGAGATAAAGGCTTTTTGTTGAAAACAAAACTGTGAAGTAACTGTCTTGGAAGTTTCATAAATTCATGTTTCATAGAGGAAAGTATTTTAACAGGTTTTGTGAAGAAAAAGAAAAGGGCTGTTAAGTGTCTTAGTTTCAAAGAAGCACAGCTGTAAGCATCAGGAGTACAGCTATGTAGGAGAAAACTACAACTTTTCAAAATGTTTTTTCTCTTCTAAAAAGTTTCACAGACTAAGTTTAACATTTCTTCTTCCATCCCAGGCAGTTTGGATTACTACTTGCGATTATTATCTCAATGGAAGCATTTGATATTTCTAGTCTGCAAGACATTATTTTTATACATTACACAATCTGTCAAGTTCTCACTTGCTTTCAACAATTTAAAACAAGAGTTAGTTATATATCTTTAAAAAAAAGTAAATAATGCAGTATTTTCTTAATATTAGTCACATTGTGTATAAATTGATTTTGCTCTAATAAAGATATGTAGGTAGGTACAATTATTCCAGATACAGCTACAGCCACGTAAAGAAGTGGTTGAATCGCTGCAGTATAATTTTCTGTTGCAGACAAGGACTGCGAGTATTTGGCATATATTGTCTCTGAAGACAGAAAGTTATCTCTAACTGGTTTTGACCATTCATAGAAATTGCGTGTGTACCATTTTGCTCTCCAAAATACACTTTTAAAGGCAACTTACCATGGCTATTTAACTATGAGCCTGACGTGAGAAACTGAAAGTTAACTGTAACAGGACTAGAATAGGTGCTTCTACCGAGTCCCCAAGATCTCAGAGTAAACTTAAAACTCCCGTATAAAAAAAGCTGAGGAATATGTTCCCTTGGCTGCTTTGAATTGGGAAAAACAATATCTTTTAGTAAAGAGCCAGCCCATTTTTCTCATGTGTGCTGACAAGTGCATATTTTCTACCATATCTTCAATAGCTTTTTTCTTTGCCTTTTTACTTAGACCATGAAAATACTTTAAATGGTATATTAAAATCTTTTTTTTTTAAAACTTGTCACTTTAAAGAATCTTCCCCTATAAAAAAAAAGGCATAACACCTGATAAATTAGATTAACTGTAGCTATTCTAGCCCTCAAACAAAGAGTAGGATGAATTGATGACAAAATGTAGCTCAAGATCCAGTCTATTATTACTGTTATTATATGTTAGGGAAAATAAAGTCTAAATATTTATACAGTAATACATTTGAACTTCTCTTTATAGCTGACTTCTTTCTTTCTTCTCCAAGATGATCCTATTCTGCTTTATTTTTCTGTGTGTTAAGATTTCAGAAAGGAGTAGCTCTGATAAATATTTACTGTCCTCAGATTGAGAATTTGCATAATGAGACTTCGACATTCTTCCTTGCTTAACACAAGGCCTAATGCGTATCGAGAACTATTTTTCATCAAAAGTTGAGGTTCTTCCTGGCTTTATAAACGATCAGTACACTTAAAGATTAAAAAAATCTGAGCATTTTATTTCAATTCAATGAAGACCTTAATCTGCGTGACCCCTCCCTCATCCTGAGATGGGGCATAAAGTTTCAGATGAAAGGAGAACATTTTCCCTTGAAACAAGAATTTTCATGATTCTTTAATATTTGGAGATGCATAGCACCAATTGATGTATAAATGGTATTTACAGGTAAGTAATTTCCCACTTAAGTACAAGTCTAACAGGAATCCCCTGGAGTTTGAGTTCAAACTCACTTGGTGTTCCAGGTATGTGGCCATTAGAAAAATAAGTATTCCGGTAAAGTTACCAGTTCTTGGAAAGGAAATATTTGAGTTTATTCCTCCTCTAGTCCAGTGGAAAATACATTTAAAATGCCATTTTTACTGGGGAGATGGAGGGTCACATTTTCAGGCTTGTTTTTTTTTAGCTGTTCTCTTACTAGTGTTGTGGAACAGCGTGAGAGTTTTGCTTAATATTAGATATTGTGCAGTCTCTCTTGGAGGTTTTCAAAATAAAACTGGATTAAACCCATGAGCAACCTGGCCTGACCCAAGGGCTTTGAGCAGGAGGTTGAACAAAAGACTCCCGAGGTTCCTTCCACCCTGACTTACCCTGGGATTTTATGATACTAAATTCCCCTGTTTTGCCAATGGGGAAACAAAGAAACAAAAAATCCTAGTGATTTAATTTTTAGTTACCTTCAGCTGTACACCAGCTTATATGACATAAGGAACTGACCTTCAAAAGACTGTATCAAAAATTCATTGTTTCTTTCAGTATGTTTTTCTCCCAGCTTTTAACGTGCCTGAGGAAATGCACACTATCTATTTGAATTAGAAAGAGTTCTGAATGTTTAGTGGAACTTTATCCAGAGCTGGTCATTCTATAGTCATTAATAGTTTGTTCAACTTAATAATTAATGAAATTTCAGTATTGCTTAGGGTCCTCCTACAACCAATGAAAGCTTGTTGTAAATAAGATGGAAGATGCGATAGTGTCCGGTCAGTGTCTTCAAGGCTCCTCCTGATTGTGTAATAACTGAGGTCAAATATATATTTATAGATATACATATATATGCATTTGTAATGTATGCGTATGTAGTTTCAGCCAGTCTCTATAAGGATGCAGCCTTTATAATGGTACTCAGTGGAATATTTTATGGACTTTAATATTAGTTTTAAAAAAACTAATTTTAAAATTAGTTATTTTTTGTGTCAAAATTATGCAATCCTGAAATAGATTGTGCAGGCAGTGTTGTAAAGCTCCAAAGCACTCCCACAATTAAAATAATTGAAAATATTTGCTTTAAAATAAAAATAATTTTAGTAACTGCTTTACTCCCTAAACTGAAGCAACCTCAGTTTGCCTGTCTGCTTTGTCATGACTGTTCTTGAAAGTGCATTTCTTTAGATCCTGTTTTTAAGTTCTCCAAAGGAGCCATAAGTAGACCTGGTGTGGTTGCAAACATCAGTCTTTTTGTCTAAATGAAATGGGTGTTTAGAGTAATTTATTTTTTTTTATTTAAAGCAAAAGCTGGTTATTGTTGTTGATGCCCACGCCTATCCCAGGTCTTGACTAAAACCAAATTATTTAATTAATTTTCAAGTTTAAGCATAATAACAGAAGACTTCATAGTATTAAATATAATCTTGAGACTGCAATTATCTTAAATAAAATTATAAGTTGCTTTGTCTTGAAACATGCTACTTATCAAGCACTTGAAAAGTCCAAGCCAGGACAAGAAAGGAATAACAACACATTTCCAAATCCATAGACAAAAATTCCCCCTTCTGAATTGTAATTAATCAGTGGCAAGGAACAGTGGCTCACGGAAAGCACTACCTGGCCAGCTGTCAACCAGACTTGTATTTAGGGTAGGTACAGGATCTAAAAATTGTTAGCAAGAGGTCTGTTATCTAAAGGTGGGCTGAGTCTGCCACTCGGTGTAGTGTAGCCTGTCACTGCTGGCTGTTGGTGGTGCCTGGACGAGAAAATTCCTGCCTTTTCTTTATGTCTCCCTTCTGCTCTTTTTTTACCCGTGCATAATTTGTAGGCTTAAATAAGGTTTTTGAGTAGACCAGCTGATACAGTTTGAAAAAAAAGGGTTGGGGCTGGGATTTTTTTGTTTGTTTTTTAAAAGCCATACCAACCTGTCTTAAGGACACAAACTTGCTTCTTTTAGGTCAGCTGATACAGTTGGGTAGTCATGTCTTTTCCCTACAGATCTTGCTTTTATGCTCCTAAATCCTCAGACAGTTCCCTAGCAGGAACTCCACCTACTTAAAATGAGCATATGAGGCGTTTTCTCTTTGGCAATACATACATTCTCAAAATCGTTATTCTCTTGGCTAGTTTTCTAAATCTAGTAATTAGGAATTTCCATAATACTGACAAATATGGATTTCTGTGGATCACCGTTCTCCTTTTGGAAGTCCCTGTTCTCCAGAGACTTACAAATAAGCATATGGTATTTAAGACTAGAAATGTAAAAATTCTCTCAGACAATTCCTTTACTGTGTTAAATTGATTTATACTCTGCAGTTGTATTCTGGAGATCTTTGGGCAAAGGTGGGTTCTGTCTTTCGCACTGTCCCCAGCTTGTCAAGAGTATCCTTTGCTTCCAGATGAATGGGGGGAAAAATGACCATTCCAATCACCTGTGTAAGCACATTAGATTGGTAATTTCTGTGGTATGTATTGCATTTGCTGACAAAACAGGACTTTTCTAAAAATGCAGTGAGAACTTTTAATGCTAGCATGAAACTTTGGAATTACTGTGTTCACGTTATAAGACTGGAATGGTGGAGGCTTTAACTAGCAGATGCGATCTTGCCAGCCATTTTTGTAGCGATGTAACTGCTGCTTCCTGTCTGAAAGAAAAAAGAAAACCAAAACCAAAAACCCTGCTTGCTCAAAGGCTTCTTCACGTGCTGCCTGCTCCTCTCCCACTTCGCCATTTTCTTTTCCCTGCGTCACGGAATTCTTCGAGGAATATACAGTCTCTCTCCCCAAGAGCACTTTTTAATGTACGTTTCAGTCTGCAGTTTCACCGTGAGGATGTCTGGTAATAGTAAGTCTGGCCGTGGAAATCGTGACGATGAAGCCTCTCTCTGTTCTGCTCAGTGGTTGAAGTTCCTTTAGTTTCTACAGAACTGTCCTATCAGGTATTGTCACTGCACCATGTAGCAAATCATAGCACTTCACTGGAATTCAAAGGTTCTAAATAATGGTGTTTTATTCCACAGAAATGAATTAATAGAAATACCAGTAGTTATTTTTAACCCATTGCAAAACGTTTCATTGACCAAATTAATAACTTCTGTTCCCATAGAATGTTGGCATTTGAATAAGTTTTTTTTTAACTTTTTTGCAAGATGTCAAAATGCAGTTAAGGAATAGGCGTGAGACAGGTTTTCCTGAAAAATACTTGGAAGGATTTGTTTGAGTGGCAATTATCACAAGTATCTAACAAACATAGTTTAGTAGTGACATTTGAAAATGAACAATTTGGGGAATTTTAATTAGAATTTAATTTGATTTTTAATTTGAAGTGCCATATTATTACTAGACACAAATGTATCAGAATATTTGTCCTGACATGTCTCCTTTTTACCATTGTTGCACAGAAAGGGGGATGAGAGCTTAGGAGTGAAAAGTGAATTAATTTTCCAGTTTATTACAGTCCGTGGCTCTTTGATGCTGGTTATTGTGGATTGGGCATCTGCGTGGTAGGAACTGGTACCCCCACTGACTTAAGTAACAAGTTCTACTGACCAGATGTCGCATGATAATTCTAGTTCCAATCAGTCTGAGTAATTATCTGGTAGTGAAAAGGTGGTAAACTGCCCTAATCAACTAGAAAATCTGTCCCTCACAAAAAAAAAATCTTCTCTTCATTCACTCAGTAGCAGAAAAGACTTTTCATAAAACCGTATGATAGATAAATCAGGCTTTTATTTAAAAACTATAAGTTTTGGAAAAGTTTACTCATTTGTATGTGATAGCAGGAATAAGGGGCTTTGCTGCTTATTTTGCCGTAGGCAAAAAAAAAACATGCCTAGTTCATCTCACTGTAGACGTCATGTGAAAGAACTTAAAACCCCTAGTGTTCCCTTTTCTGTGAAAGACGCCTTGATACAAAAGGCACAACCACCGTTGTTGCTGTGCCGTCTTGAGGAGGTTAGGATCCTGCTGATGGGAGTGCAAACAATTAATATGCCCAGGCTCTGATAGATGAAGAAGCCGTTGTTCTTGAAGCCAGGTTATTCTCAGCCTGCTGTACCTCTCTCTCCATCGTAGTGCTTGTGTCGCAGTTGAGCATGTTCGTGACACATCGACGCTTGTAAAACCGCATCTTCTAGCAGCAGATAATTCACAAGGGAATATGTATTCCAAAAATAGAGACTAGTCTAATGAAGGTGTATTCTGTGTACCAAAGCGATAACTGTATTTTCACTTGCACTGAAAATAAACTGTTGACATGGGATTATACCTCTTAAAGCTTCCTTTTTTTTATTTTTGTTAACTTTTTAAGGTTAAAAATGCGCTTTGCTCCCAAATACAGGGTTGCTGTTTTAACAAAAGTATTAAAAAATTGAAATGTAAATTTGGCAGAACTGTTACTTACCTTGCATCATTTTGCCAGCAAATACATTTTTGCATTTTCAGTTTCCTCGGTGGTTCCTTCAGTAGCGATGGCATGCTCTTACATAGCCTTTTCTGAACCAGAAACGATGCCATTTTCTTTCATGAAAGTCGTCTTTTTTGGTCTCTGCTTCTGTTACTATTTGAATGAGACTGCATATGGGGATTGACCTATGCAAGCCAAGAGAGGACTTCACTACCTCTCCCGCAGTCACTGACCCAATTTATCAGTAATTTTATTTTACAGAAGATTTCCGAAGTCCAGCTTCCTAGAAGAGAAATACTGCGGGTTTCCATTCCTCAGCTTAGCTATTTCTACGCAGCACAGACGGCACCGTCAAAGGTGTTTTATTGGAAGAGCACAGAGTGGTTCCACTCCAGGGTCAGGATAGCAGCCTCTTACTGGTGATGACTTACCCCTCACTATTTTTGTGCCTCACCTACTTACTTTGTTCTTCCTGGTATTTTGCAAACATACGCCATTTTCCCAAAACCACTGCTTTTTAGCTTCTGTCTCCTGTCTCTGTCATTTCATATATGCCCCCAGTTCACTGTTATCATGTGGACTGGTTTCTACATTTCTGAGACTGGAAAGATAGTTTATATATTTCCTTTCTTTTGGTGCATGTAAGGTTAAAAAGTTGCTACAGAAAGAGTTGAGAGGAATCTAATTTTCCTTAGGAAAGAGCTGCTTTCCAAGTCACACCTACCTCGTAAGCACTTGTTCTCTTATGCCTTTTTATTTTAAATTGATTTATCTAGTTGGCATTTTTCTTTGGTGGTGGTTTGAGCCCATGTTTTTTACACAGCTGCAGATGATTTGCAGAAGTTTAGCAGGTATCTTTTGTGGTGGTGTTTTCATATAACAAATGCTCCAAAACATGGGGAAAAAAAAAGTCCCATAGATAACTTGTTTATATTTTCATCTTTTATTTCCAGAATAGTAAGAATTAAAATATCTAGTATTAATATTACTGCTTCTCTGCTAGTCTTGTAACAAAAAAGACTTGAATTAACCCAATACTGCAGGCAAGATTGTTGTTTCAGAAAAGTTTTTTCTCAGCATTGCTGAAAAGATGGTTGGAATCGTTCTTTTTCTGCTGCACTTACATAAAAAGCCAAATGACATGGACAAAAGAATCCAAGATAGAGAATGTGCATCTATTTGTATTTTCTAGAAATTTGGCTTTACGTATTTTGTATAAACTTTTTTAAAAGTTTTTTTTAAAACTATATCACAGCGTTCAAAGTATTTCAGAGTAACTTTTTTTTTTTTCCTGGGAGTATAAGGTTTTGGACTAGCAGAGTTACTGTCTATCCTTTAATTGGAAAATTGGAAAATTTTCATTTTGAAATATTAGATCATGCTTCTAGTGCTAACACAGAGGGGTGTGCAGTAACCTTCAGGAGTTATTTGCTCCAGGTCTAGATGCGGCATTTGAATTGGAAGATTTTTCTGCTTCTGGGGTGAAAACTTTCCTGTTCTAATCACCATTTTTTGGTCCCATTAAAGTTCTCCCTAATTCATGAGAACAGACACAGCAGTTATAATTGTAGTATGCTCTTAGGGTGCTTTCCTGCAAACCTTTGCATTGTTGCTCTATGCTTGTTTTGGAAGTTGGTACCATGCAACTGAGCTCATGCACCTGTAGAGTCAAATACAAACTGAGTCGGTGACTGCATCACAGAGGGAAATACTGCACTTAAATGCCAGTACAATATTTCTATCTGGTGTGATCATTTATTTTTTTTTTTAATTCCTTTAAAGACAGCAGTGAAAAATCATATCTGGTAGTCATTTCAAGAAGCACAGGGTTCACAGAAGTATTCAGTCTCTCTGTAATATGATGTGGTGGGGTCTGTTAAATTCTTGAATCCTCTATTCTGATCTTGAAAGAACAGACCCTTAAAATGTTGCCATAGGAAACCTGTTTCACACCTATTTTTTTTAGGTGTGTATTTTTCTCCCCTGCACTTAAAATCATACGGCACTTCTTTTGTTCACATCTGCTTGTGACGTTAGTAAATGAATCTGAGAACAGCATTTCCCAGAAGTTGTTGCCAGCACTTTTTGTTTGCAGCCCCACTTGAATTGGTGCTGGGCCCCTTTGCCTTTCTTCTTGTAACTACGTACGTTGTCCCTTACATCTTCGCCATACTTTTTTTTGCCCCTGTTTTGATATATCTGAGTTATTTAAGTACACTTTGGATTGGTTTATCCCATTTCTTCCTGTTGACATCTCTCCCTTTCTTTGTTAGGTTTTATCGCACAAAATCCCTGGTAAGTTTTCAACGCCATCTTTTTCCCTGTCTCTCTGTTTGATCGTGTGGGAAGAGCTGTACTATTTGATCCATTCATGTGCTTATGGAATTTAAAATGATACAGGGGGATGCATGTTATTTTAGAGAGCTTCACAGATGTTTAAACAGCTAAGCTTTACAAAACAGTTGCTTAATAGAGGGCCTATTTTTGGAATTGAAACAGAAATAGCATTTGGGTTCCTCTGCATCAGTTGGGACTTTAGTACTATGTTTAAACCTGAGAGAGGAAAACATTTTCTTAAATTTCAGAATTAATAGGTGGCAGGAAAGAACACTGAGTCCACAGATGTGGTAGTGGTGATATAGGGAAGCACAGGGAAATTTGAAGTGAGAGTGTGATAAAACATTCCTTGTTTTTGTCTCTCCCCTGAGCTCAGCTTTTCTTTGCTGCTTGATTGAAATGGAAGGTATTATCTCTCTTCTGTTTCTGTTGTACTATTCAAATCATTGTTTTGCTCCTGCATTTTAATTGTGTCATTGTACTGGATTAATTTTTTCAGTTTTGCTGTGTTCTTTCTCATTAGCCCTGAGATCACCACTAGATTAGACATGTTTGTAAGCCACCATATGATATCACATACTGTTTTTTCTGTTTTACTTCATGGTACTTTGCTGATCATTGTGTGTGTTTCTGTCTGTCCTCATAATTTACAGCCCTTTCATATTTCAGTTGCTTGAAAATTGGTCCCTTGTGCTTGAGATGAACATTCTCCAGTCTGTTCAGCTTCCCCCCAGCACAGAGAGGGTAGCACTTTGGAGCTTAGGCCAGTATTGCCCACTCTGCTTTCTGCCACCCATTCACTTGGGTAGACCTGCTGTTCCCTGGTTTGGTCGGTCTTGGGGGCTTTGTAAAATGCAAAGAGTGAGTTTAATGGTCTCTATCTCCATATCCCTTCTTGGATCTCTCATTTGCTAATTGTCTGGAGTATTGACTGACACAAGTCTTTTCCTAGAGTCTGTACAAAGTTTGATAAACTCTCTGTTGTTCCCCTGCCCCTCACCCAACTGCTGTTCTGTTACCACCGAGAGCAGGTGCTCATGCAGTATTTTCCCTCGAACTAAAGAAAATAGTTTTCCTAACTTCTGTATACCTAAGCTCATTATTTCTTTGCTTAAAATGGTAATGGGTTCATCCTTACAGGATGTTCTGTGTTCGTAAAGTGGCTATCAAAATTAGCTACATGGGTTTTTTGGTTGGAAAGAAGGAAAATTAGTTTTCCTATAAACTTGCTGTCCCTTAATGTAGAATCTGGCTGAACAAGTGTTGTTCTGTGACTGGCCACATGAACAGGGCTGAAACAGAAGTAATTTACTTGTCTGATAGAGAAAAGAGTTGATGGTACCTCTCCTCTCAATGGGATGTAAAAAAAAGTATGATCCTGCCCTGTAATCTTAGGCATAAAAGCACATTGACGCCTCTTCTTTCGATGAAGGAAGACCAAGTTGACTGAAAGATCTTGGTTGGGTGTTTTTATTAAAAGATTATTTATTAAAAGATTCTGGGAGTAAGGGAACATCAAGTTACACAGAAGTAAAAGACTTCTTGTAACTTCTTTTGCTGGGATCCACAACATTTTTTCTTAGGTTTTAGCAGAGAGTGCTGAGCATGATGTCTGCTCCTGTGGCCAGACAGTGGTTTGAAACTTGGATTAACCTCTGAGCTGGGTATTTGGACTATGCTTTTCTCTTGCAACAGCCATAATTACCAGCAGAACTTGTAATGAACATCTAACAGGGTGTTAAAGGGAATAAATATTGAAAATTATTAATGATGGTTACTCTTAGCTTTTCTGGAAGTATTTGTTTCTCTTCCCTGGGTTGGGAACTAAGTATTCTGACTCTACTGCTTACAGCCTTGACTGAAATCACCATCAGAGCATAGCGCTTGAAGCAAGTTGGTGCTAAGTTCTGCAGTGTGTCCCCTGTTTTCCTTCATTTTCCCTCCTTTCACTAAATTGCCATGCTGAATTTTAGGCTGCCCCAAAGTAAATATACCTCAATCAATACTGTGCTTTTGACATTCCTTCTTTCCATTCCTTATTGTAGTATTCAGTAAAAATAACAATTCACCTGGCTTGGCTTTGGGGCATGTTTCACACAGGTGTAACAGGAAAAGGCTTGACAGAAGTCTGCAGGTGGAAAGGCTGAGGATTCTGACACCTTAATGGCACTGAGTGAACACAGCAGTCAATGTTTTCAATAATTAGTGAATAAAATTAGTTTCTTAAGTATGTGCTTAAAAAAAACCTCAGTGAATCTACTATAGGATCTTAAAACTACATCACTTACTAGAAGCTTCAGGCAGCAGTTCTTAACATGTGCCCCGCTTTGTTCTTGATTCATTAAATGTGTCTGTTCTGACTGATCTGTACTTAAATATTACTTTTGAGATAACCTGTCATTGTGAGGCTTCAAATTATTTGACGTTTTAATTAGATTCTTTTTTTTTTTTTTAAAAAAGGTGATGTTACAGGCTGTGAACAGACTTTAAAACACTGGTTTAGATCATGTTTGGGGGACTTGACTGGGAACACTTTAATGTGAAAGCTCACACTTTTCAGGATATTTTTGGGGCCTTTTTTATTTTTACAAAAGAACCCCACCATGCTGCCCAGGAATCTTATTCTATACCCAGATATAAAGCCACAAATCCGTGGGAACGGCAGACTGCTGATTAACAAAATCATTGAGTTTCTCATCTCTTGATTTGCACTATTTCTTCCCTTGAAGAAGGTTGTTCTATTCTGGACCCACAGCTGTTCTCTCCCCCTTTCTATAGGGTGTTGGGTAGTAGTTGCCAGGCTGCATTGGATGGGAGATCGGTCTTGTCTGATGGCTTAAGCCACTATAAACACTCATTAGAGGCAGCTCAAACTCTTGCAGATCCATTGACTTGTACCAGCCACTTGAAAGGCAGGTGCCAGAAAACAAACGATAGAAAATTGTGGGGCAGTTTCTCTCTGAGGGAGTGGGGGGTTTTTTTGGCTCGTGTCAGCTGTTGATGTTACAAAGCATGAGAATTTCTCTTAAAACTGCTGTTCATTTTTCATGTTTCTTGTACTACATTTATTTTAATATCATTAAATGTAAACACCATGGTAAATAAATATTTTCTGTCAATGAAAAGCAAGTGTGTTGCTGCTTTCAAAGTAGGCTGGCTAATTTTTAAACAGAAAAGAACATCTAGTCCCAGCTACTTTACAGATAATGTAACCAGCAAAAAAAAATGTTCTACCTTTTGCAATTTATAAAAGCCCCCTTAATTCTCTGATGAATGCCTGAAAAGGAATTATAAGTAATACGCCACAAGAATTTTAATAGATAACTGGGCAAAGTAGAATCCAGCTGCTTTTCAGAAATAATTTGGCTCTGAGGAAAACCTGCTTTTGTATTTGAATTCAGCTGCCATTACTGCTAAGCACTAGCATATATATATTGAATAAGAAGGTGATAGACAGTTTTGATGTGGTGTATTTTCCCCTTTTACAGTTTCTGCTCTATTTTTCCTGTCGTTTCTCTTGAGCGAGCTCTGAGCTTCCTGATGGCTTTCTGTTTAAGATTAATAATGACTTTTTATTTAGAAATAACGACTCCTGTATTGCACTAAGCATTATGCTGCATTTTAAAGCATCATCACACGGGTGAACTCTCTGTGGCAGAGATGCACTTCATGCTATTCATAGTTGGGTTTTTTTGGTTAAGTGCATAAAAATGGTGATAAGTTAGAAAATCTGGACACTAAGGAAAATTAGTGAAAATATTGGAATATTTTTATAGACTAAAATAACTTTGTAGTGATAATTATCTGTGATGATTCTAGATCATGACTTAACTATGTCTTATGATTAGAAATTGTGAAACATGCATACTTAATTGACTTCTATATTGTTCTCATTTCTAAGAGAATGTTAAACAGCTCTTTGCCTCTTAGAGATGCTGGTCCCATTACTGGGCTGTTGCACAACCTGCTGTCAAATCTGTTTTGTCTCTATGTGTTTTAATACATATACAGGAAATAACCTGATTGGGTATAGGTAGTGGTAACGCTCAAAAATAATTTCAGGAGTTAGGAAAAAGCAAATATGTTGAAAAGTGTCTTGTAGTGTTTGTAAACTCTAGCATGAACTTACTCAATGATAAAACAACAAACAGCAAGATCTGAGACCACAAATCTAAAACAGTGGACATTTTCAGTTGTATAATTTTTTGCTTCTGTTCAAAGCAATGCCTTTCAGCTTTGGGAGTTGCTCAGCATTCTGCCTTCATTTCGCTGAAGAATTTAACCATTTGGTTTAAGCTTAACATGTGAGCAGTCCCATTAGTTAAAATTCAACCCTGCCTGACCCAGTCCCACATAGGCTGGGGCCCAGCTGGATTTCTTCCCCTTGCTGTAAGCCCTTACAGAAGATGTTGTCATTGAATTTCGACAGATGTAAAGAATTCTGATCACTACATGCCATTACTGGTAATTACATGTAATATAACAAGGGTTTTTCATGATTCTTTGCAGTGCATTTGCTGTTACGCGAGCTGTGCAAGCACACAACTAGCATTAACTTCAAACTGTTTTTTTGCTAGTGTTTGAGGCTTTTGTAGAATTCCAACTATTCACTGAATGGTATTGGGACTACCATATACAAATTCTAAACTCAGTTATGGAAACACATTTTGGGGGCTGCTTACCCATTCTGGGTTATCTTGAGGAAAAATCACCTGGTTGCACACACCTGTTTCATTAGTGTTTACTGATTATTTTTTTTACCTTCTAATTTCACAGATAATTAAAACAAACTATCCTGTTACAACAGCTTTTGTCTGTGAAGAAAACTTAGTATAATTATAGAACTGTTAAAAAAAAAAAACCCACAACAAAATGGGATTTGTAAACAAGGCTTAATTATGTCCCATTCTGCTGCTGGTTTAGAGGAATACTGATGATCTAGGAGACATTCCCTATGGGTGGGTTAAAACTCTTAACAGGTTCTCCAAATACCATGTTGAATAAACTAGCAGAGAGATAGAGACAGTGAGCAAATAGAGGAAAATAAAACTTGAGTTTATGGGACAGAGGTCTGGAAGTATGGTGAGAGGCATTGTTCTTAATCCACTGAAGACTAAAAGGAGTTTTTTCCCTTAATTTCTTATTCACCAACCTCCCACATTATGCTAAAATGCAAAGGGGTACTGTGTATCTGTTGACAGAGGGTTTCTGTGGTGATCCTTCTTGTGGTGGAGAATAGAAAGTGGAAGAGCCCATAGGAAAGCTTTCAAGAGGATTAGAGTTCGCATGATGTGATAGGGCAAAGAACACTAAATTACTGGAATTAAAATTTATTCTTACCCTTATTGCTAACCTGGTCAGCGTTATCAAAACAGTACTAGGTTCTTGTAGATACGAGGTATCCAGTTCCTAAGTGAGCTTTTCATAGAAGCATGGAATTGCTAGGGGAATGGGTAACTGTCTGATAACATTTTTAAAGTCTTCAATAAAAATGGAACAGGCAGAATAATCCAATTTGCTTAGCAGGCTGGAAGGAACTAATGAAATCTAAGGGAACTATATAGAAAACTTAAAACATCTTTCCACTAACATGGTTGTTTTCAGTTATCTTTGACTTGCAGGTCTTGGTTTTTTTTTAATTCTTTTAGGGCATGGAGAACCTTAGCTTGAACAGTAGTAAGACCTGATGTCTCTTTGCAGATTCCTTGGAAAATAGTCCCCTAGAAAGAGCTTGCTCTTCGGAGAGGTGTTCTGTTATTTTGGGGATACAGATTACAGGAACGTGAATGTTACTGTGTGAGGATGAAAAGGCTTCAAGTCTGACCAATTCAAGTGGAGGAAACACAGCTCTAATTACTCCCCATTTCAAACAGCATAAGAGAACCCTGTGTCTTAAAATAAAATAAAAAAAACCCACAAGCAAATAGAATTCTCTCTAAATGAGAAGCAGTATTGTTGCAGTTAAATGATTATGTTCATTCTTTAAAATATATATAGTTATAAATATCCGTTTTCTTCGGAACGTAGAAGTTAAAAAAAGTCAAGAAGATG
>VXAK01017507.1:0-65758 GCA_013399435.1 Arenaria interpres | reverse complement strand
AGAACAAGATAATATTTTTGGTATGTAATCAACAGTACTCTCAAGGCAAAATTCATATAATTCCTGGTCGTGATAATGTATGAATACAGGACAGTTTACATACCTTTCTTATTGCTGTATTCTTGCAGTCTATAATGAAAACGTAAGGGGTCTGGCCTAAATATTTTTTCATCCCTTTTCCCCAGCAAAATTCCAATACATGTATAACCAGCTATATTGCAACTATTGCATATAGCTGTTTCTTTGAGGCTAAAATCCTGTATTAAGCCATCAGATGTTTTCAAAACAAACACCTTCAAATAAAGTCACATCTGTTTTATTCTCAACTGTAAACAACCAAGTGAACTGATGGTTCTCCTGTGGCCACAATACACAGTGCTGTACTTACACATAAGACTATCAGCTCTTTTGAGTAATTTTCTTGATTGTAACAAATAGGTAAAAAGCAGAACTATGCCACAGATCTTTAATTCCCAAGTATGGGGGGAGGAACTCACTGGATTATCCATGATGGATCAGGATCATGGCTTGTGCACTTCTTATGACAAACATTTATCAGACACTCACAGAACTTAGTCAATAACTCGTTTACCTATATTCTGACTTTTTTACCAAGTGGACCCAAACACTTTTGTGGGTCATGTGTCTTTGTCTTGAACAAAATCTTTAAATGAATCCTTTAAATGACTGTAAGTCATTTATGTCTCCTCTCTGTCAGTCCAAATAAAATTTTTAAAAGATCCACTGCTTCCGTAGCCATTCTCCTTGGAGTAAATTACAGCTGCTTTACGATTGCAAAGATTCCCTGGAATTCTTCTACACACAATTCCTCCACCAGAAATATGTCAAAACTACAATATTGTCCTGCATATTGAGTCATACCATCACATTGCCTGCTGTCATAGAGCCACTTATAGTGGGGCAGCTGCAAAAACAGAGCTACAGCATGCAATGACATAAATTTCAGATTTTATTAACTACGCAAGATGGTTATAGTGAGTGGACAGTGATTTCTGTTCTGTGACACATACACACTCTCTGTACAGACCAAATTCACAAAAAGCAGGGCCTCTGGTCCATTTGCCATTAGTACGATGTACTTGGGGAAACAGAACAGTCACTCCAGCTAGTCAAGGTGCCCATTTAATGGGCCCTTGGCTCATCCTTTGGCATAGTCTTGGATACGTAAATATGTTTCCCTCCAGAGGGCTACTGATTTCAGTATTTTAGCTTTCTAACTCAGGTGGTCAGCATAAGCCACCAATGGCCTCGTCCATCCTGTAACTCCAAGTCAATCTCTTCTACTTGCTCTATGTAACTTACTGTCTGAGTTACTATCACATTCTGTCCTCACACTCCAAATGGACATCATAGGTGTAAAACTAGGAGTTAATCTGCCCTGTTTTGTTACTTTTCCATGCATACCTAAATCATTACAGGAGGGCAGATATAGTCTGAATGTTTTGGGTAAGCTCCCCACCCTGCCACTCCCAACAATTAATTACCTGTACTTGGTTCATTTTCATAGCATGTAGCAGTCATCTAAGGTGTTAGAATTGGGCAGATGGAGCCAAGCCCTTGCTTTCCTGAGTGACGTTTTCAAGTAGGCTTTATCCCATGACACTTCTTCATGTATTCCTGAAAAAGGAGAATAATTAAAAAATAATTTAAACAGGGAAGCACTGAACTGTATTAACCAACACGTATCTCTACAATACATATGTATTCAAATGGCACCATTTAGAGGGCATCCCCTCTAAGATACGTATGACTCTATACCAATGCAATCCTTCATAGGCAATTCACTGAACAGGAAAACCTGAATGACTCATGTTTTTTGTCACTGCCATGATTATAATTGATTATAATTCTTTCTCTCTGTCATTATCTTTTCTGGAAAGAAAAAAACGGTCTGAAATTGGCAACTTTGAATCTCCCTTTAGAGATGATAGACACAGCACTGCATTTACTGTTTGAAGGTAGCTGTTATTTCATTTTTAAGTTGAATATGGAGAAAATGACAATTTTTTTTACTTTGAAATAAATCAAACTAAACTTACCATACAATCAGCACAAATAACCTGCTATGTAAAAATAACCTATCTGCTTTTTTGCTTGTAATTTTGCTTTAATTCTTAGATGTCCCCATCTAAAAGTAACAAGAGACTTGAATGTATGTGAATTATGTAGGGAGTTGGTGAATGTCACCCATTTCTTTTCAGTGTGCTTCAACTACTGAACTACTGATGAGGCAGCAAGTTATACCTAACAATATATGATATCAGACTATATCAAATGAAGGTTAAAGAAATGATGAATAAAATATCTTCGAGCTTAATATACTTATAGTGCCTCTCGAAACAACCATTGTCAAATATGTTTAAATCTGTGCATTATTAACCAGCTGCCTCTTGGGAGCCATGGAGTATTCACATTCTGCACAGGATGCCATTACACATCAGCTGCCTTATATGGCACTGGGTCTTTACATCTTGTAACTTTAAAATATAACTGGCCCTATATGAAAAGCTATTTCTGTAATGCCAAGACATTTGTATTCCAATGCAAAGTGCCAGTTCAATACAAAAAGGGCATGTATACCATTATGCACCAGCTGCCTCATCTAGCTGTTTGCAATTGCAAAATATAATAAAGCTCCTTTTTAGAGATGCAAAAATGAGATGAGAATCTGGATAGTTTCATGCTTAAAAAAGTCCTTCTTGCAACTGCAGAGAAGCAATGTATTTCTAAGGATTCCTATCCAAAGCACTGTCTGGAAAGGAAAGGTCATTTTTAAGACATCCCTCCTGGCTTTGAAACATAAATGCTCTCTAGTCTTGGGTCTTTATTAGATTTTGTGTGTGGCCAGAGACACAAAATGTGCACAGAGAGAATTAGTACACCAGGAGAAAAGGAAGAGACAAAGGCAAGAAAAGACTTATGATACGATACCCACCCCTTCCACCTAAAATATCCTCCCCCTCCTCAACCAAAACCACAAACCCAAAACACTTTTGTTGAAAATCTTTTGCGTAAGTTTGAGGAAGAGGAGGCAATCAGGAGGGAGAATGAGTAGTATGGACGTATGGAAATTCAAAATAGGTGAGAAGGGAAGAAATGTCATTGAATTTTGAAGACATTATAACTGTTTTTACTATCCTAATGACAGTTTTTAGGTCTTCTTCCACCATGTGATGTCATACAGTTTCAACATGTGGTCATTCCTCACTTTATTAAGGAATTCATAATGTAATTAACAATACACAAATTCATAATTATCTAATGAGGGTATGTGAAGCCCAAAAAGATGTTGTGGATCTATTTAGAATTTAGAAAGGGATGTGATATTGCAAGAAATCTGGGGTTCTAGAGGTCTAACAAAAGTACAAATTTATAAATGCGCACTTACATTTTATTATCAGCTGCCGATCTTTTCCTTTTGGATGGTTACTGATGACACATAGGACTTGATCACAAGGAGTGCAGTTATAATATCATTTTCATAACAATAGCAGCCATCATTTAGAAAAGGAAAGATATGCTACAAGATAATTTTTGACTCATTTCATTGCCAAGATTATTGTATGCTATCTTACTGTACTAAAAGGAGTAATTGTATGGTACACATGAAATGTTAAGACTTCACTGAACTGACCACCTTGTGATTTCTTGCATGAAGCAATATAGTTTAGCATAAAACTTATAGAGTCAGGTCAAAGAGCAAGAAACCAATCTCCCTCAGGTGAGGAAAAGAATACCTTCTTGTGAGAATTCATCAGTTTCACCTGGTAAAACACTGAGAGAGTGTAAATAAAAGATTTTATTGTAAATATCTCAGTACTCATACTTTAATCTTGGAAAGAAAGGAAGTTTAAGATGTTCTGCAGCAGAAAGTTCTGTTATGTCAAAACAGATTTTTTCTAAAAAAAGTTATGTGTTGTGTTGCCTGCCCCTTGTTGAATTAAACAAGTTAATGTAGATTATAGGATTTTGGTTTTAAGAAATGCAGAAACAAGCATAATATGTTTACTTGAATAACTGATCAAGAAAGATTTATGACTGCCTCTTCAATGATAAATATTCCTTGCAATCACTTGAGGAAGATGGGACAAGCAGAGAAACTGATAGAAAGCAATCCGAAATTAAGACTATGCCATTTTGTACAGCCATATTTTGAATGAGTTCAATAGGATTGCTTAACTATTGTATACAGGGAGACAGATACCAAGAATCAGCTATGATTTAATATTCTATGTATTCGTATATGCACAAATTTGGTATTCTGTATGTTTGTATATATACATTTATATATATGTCATTAGAGGACCAGGATGAAAAAGCAAGCAGATAAACAGCTCTCTTACAGAAATAACTGTTAGACAACATTCCTTTCAGAACCATGAATAGTTTACCAAAAAAATACATATTACTTTACTAGAAAAAAATTAATATATAACACATGCCAAATCATTTTTCGGTGGCTATTTCCATATTTGTAAACTATATAGTTCACATGGTACTGACAAAACTACAAATTAATTCCAATAATAAGCATCTCAAGAGTTACAGCTCTGGGAGATTAGTGATACTAGTTATACCTTGTGATTATTACATTTCATCTTCATTTAAGACTTTCCAAAATACGTTACTCAGGAGTCTGTTATTCACAGTTAATGTGACCACTCAGAAAATTATTTAAAACACAAAATGGTGGTTTTTACACAAAAAGAAGAGATTTTTAACACAAGAGCTAAAACGACAGAAGCTGAAAGTGCTATGCCTTTCTCAAATCAGAACATAATTTCATCTTTCCATTATTAATTCATTCTTTCAAAGCATTTCTCAATTGCCATGCAAATATCAACTCTATCCTCAGATGCCCTGTGGCATCATCCCACATTGTATGCAAGGTATAATTTCAAAGCAGCTTTTTCATGATTTCTCCTGTGGTGTTTTCTCATTTTGGAGGATTTCCTTTTTATACATTGACTCAAGTAACTCATTATCCACCCTCTTATCTTTTTTTCTGATGCCAGTAGAAATTCTGGCAACAATTAGGCTGCTGAAATGTTTAGCATACTATCTTTGATGATGACTAATGCTGTCAGAGAGCCCTTTTAACCTCTCTCATCCAAACATATATTTTGTTCTATATTGTGATGTATCACAGCTGTGCATTCCCAGGAGCTGCTTGTTTAGTGTGAAAGACACAATACAACGGCATTCGGATCATGAATGATATTTCTTGAGGCTCTGATTCTGTACATATATAAGAATGTCTTTGTTCCTGTGCTGTGAGAGAGCAAACCTTTCCTACATTTTCACTTCCTCTCTTCAACTGCCTGCCACCTTCCTCTCTCCAAATTTGCAATCCATTCCACCTTCTTCCTCCCTAACTGCTTATTATATCTTTAATTTTATATTTAGTTCAGAAACATAAATCTGAAAACTTGACTAGAGGCAGACAGGTAGAGAACAACAGGGTAGCTGTTAACTAGGAAAAGCCCTTGGTCCTGCGAACTTTAGAAAAATAGAATAATCAAGCTGATAAGCTGCAATTTATAAGGTTTATGAGGCTTTATTAACTAAGGTTAATAAAAATACTAATATTACTCAAGCTCCATGAACAGTTTCTACTGAAATATCGTGCTACAACCACAAGAAAAAGGCATTATTTCCTTCTGAGCTTTGATGCAAGCAGAAATCCCTGCAAGAACTGTTAGTTTTATGTTGGCTATGAGGCTACATTGAGATTAACAGAGACCTGTAATAATTATTTCCCCCCCCTAGAATGAGTTCAAATCAGTCTTGCCAAACTGATAACTAGAAAATTATTTGTTTCAGCAGAAATCAAAAGACAAATTAATTAAGGAAGCACTGTTACAAAGGCAAACCTTTCTAAAACCAAGACTGGCAGATAAATTATTTGGCAAATGGGCTTAACAATGAAGACATCTTTGAGAAGCCTTTTTAAAACAAATCATCCCGCTTACATAATGATTTTTTATAGATATCCCATAACACATTTGAAGTGCCTTAGTCTGCTGACTAAAACATCTCTGTCATTTCCACATTTACAGTATTGGTAAGATGAAAATGACCCAAAAAAGATTTTTATACTCTATTTTAATTGAAGTAGCCCAACACAAATGTCTGTGTCAAAGACAAGACTTTCCAGATCTTGCTAAACTTAAATAATTTATTCCTATTCAGTACCTAAACTACGTGCTTGAGTTCCTACACAGGGTTTGGGCCATTCTCTTTGAATGGGTCAACTTTATCTTCAAAATTTGATAAGAATTACGTGCTCAAAAAAAGTACTCTGTAAAAATATTTTTCAGTGCTGGGGTACTTTTGTTCCTGAATAAAATAAGGAACATGACAGATAACAGCAGAAGAGTACAGTGAAGCTTTTTCACTCTTAATATTTGGCATTGGATATCTACCACCTACAATGAACCAAAGACAGCATGAAATTACCTAAGTTAAATATTTTATCGGGTCATTTATGTAAGATCAGTTTCCAAAATTTGACATGAATATTATCAGAAAATTTGGATGGAAGCTTTTTACTTTAGGATTCTGATCCACTCCTCTTATCCATTATAAATGTCTGGGTAATTACACTGACAAATCTGAGTGAGGCTTCAATAGCTGTCATTGAATAGATCAGGAAAGATTATTGTTACACAAGGGCTTAATAACAAAACAGCTGGATGTAGAAAAGGGACAAGAAGCCTGGTCTATTGTAAAAGGCACTTCACTGACGCAAGACGATTGGCCCACATTTTGGAAAAAATCTTACATGTAAAGGAATAAACACAGATTCCATTGAGGCTGTGTAGGCTCGTAATAATGTGGTGAAAACCCCAGCCGTGCTACAGACTGCTGCAGACGCTATGGTTTTGATAACACAAAACAGAACTAAATCCAAGCTGGCTAAACAGCAACTCCAAATACATCATGCGGGAATTTTGGCTTGCACAAATGCACAGTGTTCTGTGTGTCTTGGCTGCTTGCGTTCAGAGCCATCTGTGAAGCAGGCAGAAAGCCTTATTGCAACTCAGTATGCCAGTGTCACAGGAGCTCAAGTGCCAAGTTGAGATAACTTTAGATAGGCAACCTGCATGTCTAGCCTAAGTGCTGTCTAATCTGCATAAAACAACTCTTTTGTCTTTGCTACTCTAGATAAAGCAATGACTAGACTTAAGATGTACATAACAATACATGGTATGCATATGAATTGGAATGGAATGGTATGGACTGGATGGTATATAGATGTACTTAGATATACTTGGAGTGTATGTATGGTGTGTTTGAGTATACACTGCAAAGTGTGCATATTCGTATGGTCAAGTAAAATTTTTTAGTTTTAAAAAGTTTTAGTTATAAAACTTCGGCAACTAAAAAAATCCATATTATAATTATCATACAAAATATTAGTACATATGCCAGAAATGTGTAGCCTGGGTGTGTTTCTGTACTCTGTAAAAAAACTTCTTGGTGACAATGGGCACATCTACACTTGAGATATGAATGTCTGAAAATCTCAACATAAATATACGATATAAGCTGAAAACCTTAGCCCTCTTTCAGGTGCTGTTAGAATTTTGCCTTTCTCAACAGTATAGGTTTGCACTACTGTTGGTAGAATATAAATAGGTTACAGAAAAATATCACTAATCATGTTGTTTTAACTTTGTGATAAATCACAAAGTAGGCTGAAAGTATATTGGATTTTAATGAGAAATCACTCTCTGTTTTTAAGGTTATAGTATTTGGAGAATATGGTTTATAAATTTGTTTCAACTACTCTATTCAACAAAATATTCAGGGTTATTACAGACACCCCTGGTAAATATCTGCATTCAGCTAAGAAGCAATAATCATGAGAATGTCTTTTACATAATCTCTCATATTTAAGAGACTATGTCGTTTTTTCTTGGCCGTAGATCTATATTGTTTCATTTAATTGTATATCTTAGAAATATTTTTATAACTTTTTGGTTTGACTTTTTTTTAAAAAATGCTGATCAGGTTTGTATTGCATTACTATTCTATGATTCATTAGACACAACAAAACAAATTTTACCTTAACAACATAAATAAGAAAAGAGACTAAATAGTTATTGTAACTACCTAATACTTTTGTTAGTAAACCTATATGAATGTGGCTAATTGTATAGCTAATATACTTACTGGTAATATTACTGATTTTGTTGCCTGTTCTTATTGCCTGTGTCCAGGCAAAAGAGCAGCTCTACAGGTCTGCTAACAGAGTGAATAATATCTGCCTCTCAAGCCACCTTTCTTGACTGTTTCAATTAGATTTACCTTTTTTTTAAAAAAAAAAATCTGATTAGACAAGATGTAAGCCATTTTTTTGCCTATGGCATTGTGGGAAAGCTAAATTCAGATAGCAGGAATGTAACAAGCAGTTTGGTAGTGGAGGTGGCAAAGCAAACAGAAGCAAAACCAGAATAATCTTTAAACAGCATATTCATTTGGCAGGGGATTTTCTGAAGGCTTGAGTTAGAGGCAAAAACACTGTAAGGCACAGCCTGAAAATGAAGCTGAGTCTGAGGCTGATGTTGGGGGAACAACAGCAACAACCTGCCCAGGAGGATGTAAGCAGGCCAACCAGCTAACTTTTATTCTACAGTTTAGCTGTACAGTCTAGGTAACGGAGAAATTAAGCAAAAAGCCAGTTGTGAGAGCGCTGGTTTGTTGACTAGAGGCATTATAAAAAGGTAGGGGAATTAGAGAAAGCTGCTTCTGGAATCAGGAATCATTGAAATGGAATAATAAAATAACAAAAAAAAAAATAAAAAGAAGCCCTAGTACCTTTTCATTATTTCCAATATAATGCATTGCACTTAAAACTAAATGTCTGCAGGTGAGCTCTAGCTTTTTAAATGATAGCCTGATTGATTCCCCTCCAGTAAACCTTTGGGTTTGGTCTTTGCTTCTTTTCATTTTAACTTAAAAGCTCCAATGGAATAACATTAGATATGGATAGGGTAAGGTCTTGATCTAGAAAATATGACAAATTTTATGCAGAAAACAGCAATACAGTTTATGACAAAATCCTCATGCTCCAGGTGTATGGTCTTTCTGAATATATATGTCAGTAAATGCTGGGTCAATGGTACCAGTAAAATAACATCTGCATTATTTCTGCTGCTCTTGATAAATACTGGCAACCTGTATTTATTGAAAGCATTGTATGTTTGAGTAACCTACCCATTAGCAGGTACTGCAGATGACTTCACTGCTCACTGTTCCAACAAAGTTATAACTCTTTTCTACCTATGCTCACATAAGGATATATACACTGAATAAAATATGTGGTGTTCAGGGCCAGTCAACCTGGTTGCAACCCTGGATCTAACGACCTCTAATTTTCTATAGATTTGTGTTACATGGTTACAAACTTCGGTGTTTCAAAAAGGTCTCAGCTATGAATGAAGCTTTTCCCCAGGTTACTTCTTTGTAGAAGGGCATGCTGTTAATTTTTCTGGATTCTCTCTTACCTGTTAACATTCTGTCCGCAAGTTGCAACCTTTCCTTCCCTCAGTTGTTTAATTTAACAAAAATGTTAAAGAGACTTATTGAGTTATAAGATCTTGGCACTCTTGAAAAATGTTGAATTTCTCCCATGAGTTTAAAAGGTAGAGAAGGAGCTTCCCAAGCATACTTAAAAATGTACAGATAGAAGTTGTCCTTGCATTTAGAAAAAAAAAAAAAGCTAAGCACATACACACACACTGAATGAAACGCTACCTTCAAAATCCCACAGCACTTAAAATTTATGCTTGCAGTAATATTTAGATGGAATCATTGATAAACAACATTTAAAAGTTTAAAACGGGCTGCAGGCAAAACCTTTAATCTTAATGTATAATAATAAAAATACTATAGAAGGAAAATGCTTATTGGAAAAGAATACGCTGATAAATTGCTTTCATGGCTATTCAAACACTGAAATGAAATTTAGTATTCAGGAAGCTTGAAAACCTACCTACTACTTTGCACATTCCCTGTCAGCCTGACGCCTCTCAGTGTCACCACCCAATAAGACCCTGGTGTACTGCTTGTCATATCACAGCTGAGTGTCTTAGACTAAGCCCTGCACGTAAGAAGCCTTTCAGGCTGCAATAAGGTCAGCCTGGCTGGAGGCAGCTGCTGCGAGGGCAGCACCAACAGCAGCACAAGCGGAGACAAGGGCAGCGCTGAGGCTCTGATGGGCTTGCAAAGAAGCAGTGTGGCAAGAGCGGACCAGCATAGGTGATGCTGTTCACAGCATAGCTTTGGGAACACCATGACGAGGTGCTGGTCACCTGACAGGCCTAGGCAGGGTGCCTTGAAGAGCTGCTGGTGCTGCTGGTTGTGGTTGCTGCTCTGAGTTTGTATAGCAACTTCAGGTTCGGCTGCCTGTTCTGCTGGGGCTTTACCTAACATGCAGGCTGCTGCTGGGAAGCACTGACTGCCACACTGGGACACTTAAGCTGAGGGACAGTGGATAGACATAGTCACTTCACAGCAGTTAGTGAAGACAGGTACACTGGGACCTGCCTTTGCAGCTCAGGACTGAGGAGGACCATATGGATACAGTGCAGAGATGTCTCAGCATGCTACAAGGCACATGCTCCAGTGCTGACTGATGCTAATGGCCTTGACACAGCAGAGGCTCTGGCCACTGCCCAGGTTTGGTGCTGCAAAGATGGCCTGGGGTCTCTTCTATGAGAGGTGTGCTCTGCTCAAGGCATTGAGCTGCCAGATGAAGCAGCGACAGGGAGAGCTGAGAGACTGCACAATATCAAGGAGGTCAAATAGGATATTGGAAGGTTCCTTTCAGGAAAACTACAAAGGCAAAAACCTGAGCCATGCAAGTCAAGGAGAGAGCAGCGGCAGTTGATGACTGTGGTCAGACAGATAAAGGAGGAAAGCTGCCCAGACAGAGAAGGCTGTGACTTTTGGCAACAGGAGAAAAGCTCCTGCTCCTTCTGTCTATCTGCAACTTGAACATATGCATAGTGCTCTGGGCATTGGTTAAGGATGAACAAGACCCATTGGGGGTTTCATCAGAGCAAGATGAGCCTGAGCAGAGGTAAAAAGATATGCAGTAGTTATATAAGACTCTTTCCTGGGGGGGAAATGAAGGCAACTATATGCCAACCTGACCTGATTTTTCAGCAGGTTACTTGCTAAGCAGTGGCTCATATCCAAGACACTGCAGAAGAAATGTTGAGGTTTGTCTGGCATTTGGAGATTTACCCTCTGCTGCTTTTTCATATTAAGACCCACAGTGCTCTCAAGGGTAATCCAAAGTGCATCAAGAGTGCTTCAGAGCTCAAGGGATGAGGTAAAAGGTAAGGGGGTCAAGTGATGTCTCTGTCCTTCCAGTAAGGAGGAAAGGCTCCAGAAGAAATGGACTCATTCAGTAGGTCAACACATGCCTGGTGTTGCAACCAGGGTTTTGGCTTCTATGACCACAAAACCCTCTGTGATCAATAAGCACTACTGTGTAGGGATGGGATATCTGACATGTGATAGGAGTGTCTTTGTAAAAAAACGTGCTAGTGAGGAGTACTTTAAACTATGTATGAAGTGTACTGTTGCCATAACCTGAAGAGATGTAAGGGCACAAGGGGCAAATAGATGTGTCTCAGCAGTAGCTTTACAGGGGCTGCTCTCACACTTGGAGAGATACAGGGTATGACTTGGGGCATATGCCAAACACCTGGATACAAATGTAGTATAGAGAAGAAGCAGGATGAATCAGAAGTCCAAGTAAAGCTGCAGGGCTATAATGTCACTGGGTTTATGGCGAGATGGTGGGATAGCTCTGTAGACTGGAGTGCTGTAGTGGATGGATAAAGGAATGAAGGCGAGGAGGAGGTTGTGCTTTATGTCAAGCAGTATCTCAAATGTAAAAAGTTTTGCCTTGAAGCCAGACGTGAATCAGTAGAGAACTAGTGGGTAGGAGTTAAGGATCAAAAGACAAACTAGCACAGGGGATGTAACAGGTGTCTGCTAGAGACCACCCAATCAAGAAGAGGAGGTAAATGAAGCCTTCTTTAGCCAACTGAAGAAAACCTTGCTATCACAGGCCCTGGTACCCATGGGAGGCTTTAATCACCCTGAAATCTGCTGGAGGGGCACTACAGCTGGTGCAAGCAATCCAGGAGACTTATAGAATATCTTGAAGACAATTTTTGATACAGGAGATCAACCTACTGACTAGGCAGGGTGCCCTGTTGGACCCGCTACTCACAAACAAGGAAGAAACAATGAATGAAGTCAAGGGCAGGCTTAAACTAGAGTTTAGGGTTCTGAGAGGTATAGGGGAGGCAAACAGCAGAACTCTGGACTTCAGAAGAGCAGATACTAGTCTGTTCAGGAACCTATTTGCTACAATCCCATGAGAAATTGTCCTGGAGGGAATGGGGTTAGGAGACCTGGCCGATTTTCAAGGACACTATCCTCAGAGCACAAGGATTTATTTTACATAACTGTACAATTCCAGCTCTGAAAATCCAATAGGGTAAATTGTTTTATCTGGAAATAGAAACAGGACTTGTTTCTGTAATCTATCATACCCATTCAATCTTTTTCATGGCTTCATAAGAAGGCATGAAACTTCTATTCCTTTATCTCAGTTCAAAGCCTTTCGCCAGTGATATTAGGGAAATTAATTCTTCCTTTCATTGTTATACCTGTCATGTAGTATAATGTCTGTCCTACTTTATATTTAAATTTCTTGAGATCATACCAAATCATCTGAGAACATGTAAATTCAACAGTAAAAGTGGAAATCTGCATTAAGTTAATATGCTAACTTCTAAAATAATGTCTTTCTATAGAAGCAAAACAAAGTAAACAGCCACAGATACATGTTAGGATTAGGAATTGTTTGACTTTTACATAAAAATAGATTTGGTTTATATTATTTATGACCTTTTTTCATGTTAATAAGCCCTCCTTTCCTCTTTTCTTGTTTGGGTTTTTTTGGGGGGTGGTGTTGGGTTTTGATTTTTTTTGTTTGTTTAGTTGTTTTTTTAATGCTGGTAGTGTGAGGTCGTTTTGGCTTCTTAGGATCTAACAATTCAATCTTTAGTGTCAGAAAGGTGTATTCTTACAATGAATTATAATTCCAGTTCTAATACTATCCCTCACAGTCTTTATTTCATATTATTTTGAAGACAGTAGTATTTATATCTATAACTCCATTCCTACAGTTTAAACATCTTAACAGACTAAAGAAGATACTTGATCTCCTGAAAGATTTTACTATAGGATAGAACAAGACACTTTTACACCTGACTATTTGGCAAAAGGATCTACATAAAAGAATTTAATACAACTCTATAACCGAAGCACACTAAACCCAAGCAGTTGTCAACTTCATTTTCCCTTCAATAAAAAGACCATTAGTAAACCCAAAGATATTATAACCTAACCCTCCTGTTATTGGCTTTTTTCATTCCCCACTTTTAGAATTTGAGAAAGTAGACATAACAGCCTAGACAGAACAGTGTGCCAGAGCATCTGATATTTTACTTACACAAAATTATGCAAGCTACCTTCTCAGAACCCAGTACAGAAGTTTGACTACAATCTTACGATTAGGAGTGGGATATTAACTGGTATATTTTGTTCTTGTAAAGTCTTTTACCCTGCAAGTATCTATTGATATCCTCCACTCCTTTCATCAGAGAATTGAGAGAATTATGTGCTTTAGGAATAAGCCACTTTCAAGGCTAATGTTTTACACTGATTATTTAATAATGCATTGAAGTTCTATAAGTCTTTGCTAACCTAGTCAAAGACCTGATATACCTGATCTCTTCTCCAGTGTGAAATCAGGTCTAATGCTTAAAGTCTGTTCCATGTACACTGATGCATCTATTGCAAGCAAAATTAGCCTTTTGGAAAATGCTAACAGCAAATAGACTATTAAAACTGGAATTATATAAATTCATAGCACACACAAGCATGAGAAACATGCCTGGGAAGATTTGTAATCGCCAAAATTGTGCCAGGTTTTCTAAGGTTCACAAACATATAAGAATGCTTGAGCTAGCACATGAATGAAAAAGAACATATTTAAAAACGGAAAAGACAAAAAAACCCCAACAAAACAAAACAAAAAACAACCCACAACAAAGAGCTCCCTGAAACTGTCATATCCATGCTTATTTTTTAAAAACATTTATGGGAATTCTCAGTTCATTGTAATTTTTCATGATAAATAATTCTCCTGGCAATCTTCCTGCCACTGTCACTTGTGACCTAATCTTTATGCATCTTTTCTGATCATGCAGCCAGCCATAAGTGGTCCATACAGTTGCTACAGCCAACAAGAATTGTATTTGAATGCCCTAGCCCATATATATATCCAGAGTATATATATCTTTTCAACTATATATCTGTTTTTACAATCTTCCTCTGAACACTACTTTCTATGCTATCTTACAAAAATTCTGGATAAGGAAAAAGGCAGGACAAGTCTTCTTGACAGAGATAATAGCTTATATTAAACCAGCCAATATAGCTGGAAAAACCAGACAAGCTTTCAGGAACTCTAATTCTTCCTCAGGTCTAAAATAGATTCAGATTTCAAACCTAGGTACCTACTGCAAATCATAGGTTAGCAGAGGTTTAGAGGAATATGTATACTTTACATCACCATCTCTGAAAGAAAAGATACATGATATACCTATTAGTGTTAGAAAAGGGACAGGAAGAATGCAAGAGAGAGGGAGATGGAGAAACGATAAATAGTTATCTATCTCTAAGGTGAAAGAGAGTTCATAAACTGTGGGACACAAAGAGATTAATGGGTTTGCGATTTGGTGAGAATTATGACAATGTGTTACAAAATCATTATTTTTACTGAAGTTGTGGGTTTTGGTATCCAGTAGAGTTATGAATTTTAATTCCAAGGTTTATTTTTGGAAGGAGTTTTAGTTCCCTTGGGAATCAGGATCGAGAGATCAGAGATTGAACTGTCTTCTGAGAAATTTCCTGCTCTGAAAGGTGAGTGGGTTTTTTTCTTTGCTGATTATCTGTCAGGATACATTCCCACAGATAGTGATGGCTTAGTTTTACCTGTATAGTTACTCTGAGATTACTGGGTTCACAAAATGAAGGATATTGGATTCCTAGAAGCACAGTTATAGAAATGTGACAGTTCTGTTGTAAATGGTATGTTGTCACAGTGGTAAGTTTATGCATCTCATGCAGGAATGTCCTAGGCTGTTTTAGTTGTTTTAGGCATTTGCAATGGTAGATATGTAAATATTTGATCTAAATGACTAAATAAAACCATTTAAACAGTCAATCAGCATTGACTATTATTAGCAATAGATTATTCAATTAATAAACTTTAATAAAACTCAATTTGTAACTTGTCATATTTTCTAAGTCACAATCTTTGCAAAATAAATAGCAGCTGATTGAAATAGCAGTTCATTGAAGAAAAAAAAAAACAATAAACAAACAAACAAACAAAGACACCTGAAAAAACCCACCAAACAACAGCCTAAAGCTGGAAGGACAGCATTAAAGTTCCTTGTAACAATTGTTCTTGGTCTGTGGATACTGAAGTAAAACATAAAAAGAGTCTCCAAATAATTTCCTTGCCTGCATCTAGGAAGCAATGCCAGACTGTGGAAAGATAAGCATTAATTAGGACACAGAAGAAGTGATACAGATGTCTGAAGAGAGGATTCTAATGCTATTTTAGATGCTACAAGGTGGTGTTATTCAGACGCTCCTGATGTTCAGCTACCATTTCAGAAGAGTATGTCTCCTGCAGATCTTGTATTGTATCTGCCACTCTCATGCAGATATCTCGGATACTGAAGAATGTCTAAAAAGTTATGTTTAGACACCAGAAACTCTCCCAGAATGTGATAAAAACAGAAATCAGAAGAACAGGGAAGAAATTCTAGAAATGGGAGGAAAGGTACACAAATAAATTTTTTTAAAACTGTATCCAACTATTTCAGAGAGCACTAATAACAGACAAGGAGTTGGAGTGCAGTGACAAACACTGGGAAATTGAAGGGATGAATCTGGAGACTGGGCAAAGGACAGAAGGCTGCTAGTACAAAATCATTAAAAAAAACAAAACCAACAAAATAATGGGAAGAGGAGGAGAAGATCCAGATTTCAGTAAGATTCCAGGGGAAAAAAGATTGTGATTAGGACCTCATAAGAAGAAGGAAAAAAAAAAAGGCCAAAAAAAAGAGAATGAACAACATGCTGAGCAGTGTGCAAGACAAAGGAAAGCTTAGGAGCTTGAAGTTAACAAGACGGCTAAGATACAAGGAGTCAAAGGTCTGGACTGTAGAGCAGATCTGGGAATTGGGCAGCAATATGTAGAGGAGTTTCACAGTGGAATTTGAAAACAGTGGGAAAGAGACTGAAAATACAAATTAACATGTGGCAAGATGTGAGTTGAGGACAGAGAAATATAAGAGAATACAAAGTGTTAAGCTTAGAGAAGCTGTGCAGAAGGGTCTGAGGCACACAGACATGCTTCCCGCTGTGACCTGGAGTAGAGCAAAGGTGTTCCTGAGCCTTAACAGTTTTCTGCGGTACAAAATCATATGCAAAATACATTCTTATATAAAACCCTGATCTTCTAATGTAGGTGTCTTTACAGGATAATAAATGTACTACTGCTCTCAATTTCCCATTTAGCCAATGTAGCAGACCTCAAGATTGCAGCCCTGTTGATAAACCATAAGATTGATCCAGACTAGGTCAATGGCCCAACTAAGCCCAGTACTTCGTCAGAAGTGCTCAAAATCAGGTACCTATGGAGAATTGTAAAAGCAGGATAACGAGGCATCAAAAACTTCATGGATAATTTTCCTAGCTTTCACAGTTTGCAGTTCAGTGACTTCCTGAACTGCAGATAGTGTATTTACATTAAATAACTTTATGGATTCCATGAACTTGTCCAACTGCCCCATCAGCTTAGGTAAGATATCAGCACTCACAAAATTGTAAAATCCAGAAGTTTGACAACTGAATTATACTGCTAATGAATAATCAACTTCTACTATTTGTCCTGCATTTTACATCTATTAGTTTTATCTGCATTTCCCTAATTCTTGTACTGCAAGAGGCAGTGAGGAGCCCATACCCATCCACTATCTCCATGCCATTTGTGATTTTATGCATCTCTGTCCCATCTACTCTCAGTCGTTTTGTTTTCATCCTGTAGAGCTGTCCGGTACTTCCTTATACAGGGAGCATTCTGTGTCTTTGATTATCATCGTCCTTCTTGAAGTTTTTCCAGCTCTACTTTTTAATTTTGTATTAGATTATGGATGTATCTGGACACAGGAGTCAGAATGCCAAGTGAGCCATGGATTTATCAATGGCATAATAGTGTTTTCCGTTTTGCTCCTTGCTGCTTTCTTAAAAATTGCTAGCAATCTATTTATTTTCTGGACCACTACTGAGCAGAGATCAACTTTTCATAAATTATCTATTATATCCAGAAAAACTAGTTCCTAAAAATAAAAGCCAACAGTATTCAGTGTTCATCATTTATATTTAAGTGCTCTTTCATGCGTCATTTACAATTTATTTGTACTGAGAAAATATTGAAATGACATGGGAAGTTTACTCAGTGCATAAGTACCTTCCATAATTCTTCACAGTTTACTCTTGGCGTTGCCATCTTGAATACCATAGTATCATTAGAAAATTTGCTCATATGAAAAACTCCAAAACTTGGTAATTTGTTGCCATAAATGTTAAGGTTTTTTTTAACTTAACTTACTTCAGCTTACCAAGAAATATAGCTGCTCTTCAAAGGTATATTTCTGAAAACTTTTTGTTAAAATAGAGCATTCTTTACCAGATGAAATTAGGAAGCAGAACTTGTATAGATGCCTTCTGATTAGAAACACTGTTTGTTTCCATGTTCAAATGATTTACTTATGCCTGTCATAAAATTAAGGAAGATAAATGTATGTCTCTAGAACGGAATACAGGGATCAAGAAGGAGAACCCAGCGGGATTAATATCCTCATTTTTCTGCAATGATTAATGTTTTTTAATTTTTTATTTGTAAAGATTCCTTTTATACAGGTTCCATTTTTGGAGCCAATACTTCTCTCTACAATTTTCCTCTTAGCTTTAAAGTTAAAAGTGTGTTGGTTGATGCTATTTGCCCAGCATATCTTATATAAATACACACACACACATTTATATTCAGTATAAAGAATGTAAAATTAAATTATTAAGAAGTTTTGTCTGAAAAGTTCTGTTCCAACAGCTGAAACAGAACACCAAAGGAAAACTCTTTGGTCAAAATACCTCCTTTAATATAAAGCATTTCAAAACGATATATTAGAAGTGCATCTTCTAAAAATATATTCAATGGAGCAGGACGGCAAAGATGTACAATCACACCACATGATGGCATATTTGCAAGTAGAGTTCTGGTACATTCTTAATGACTCAAAATTCATTATTTAGCTTGGGTCAACAGCAGAAGAGACACAAAATCAGTTCCTTTGTTCATATATGAATGTGTCTGCATGAAACTAATTTAGTAGGTTTTGAAATTAAAAACCTTGACAAAGAATACACAGGTAAGTACATACTTTTGAGAGCTATTTAAACAGGAATATACCAAACATTCACAATAACATTTAAAGCCTAATGCTCACTTTGAACGAACTTTCTGAATTGTGTTTAGTTGTCCTCTGAAGATCATCTTCTCTTCAAACACAGTCTCCCGCATCTTGTATTGGGCATGCAGAATAATGACTGCAAAACTGAGTTTTAAACAGCTTAGTTTACAGTGGCTCTATATGTGCAGATAAAATAGAAAAAGAATGTAAAAGCCATCAATAATAGTATCAACTTATTTTTTAAATACTCTGTGTATTGAATATTTTGGAGTATTTGCAAAATAAGATATTAATGAAATTTCAATGAAGTTCAAAAATGTATCTGGAATACCTAATTTTTTAGAAGCTCTTATTAAAAGGAAATCACTATGTAAAACAATGCTGCAATTCAACATTAAGGACATCTTGGAATGACTTGCACTGTATCATTACTTTTTATTTTCTAGGATTTAATTCTTACAGACAGTATGTTTGAAAATGCTTGGTTAACTGCATTTGAAAATGAAAATAAGAGCTTATTTTCATCAACTGTGTTTTAAATACTGTTAATATTATTAGTCTAACAAACACAGCTGCCCATAGGTAAACATTTTAACCTGGTATATTTTATAAAAAATCACTACTTCACATATTATTTTAAAAACCCATAAACACTTAACAATCAGCAAGTAAATTTACACTGTCCTAAGTGCTAAACACACAGAAATTTCAGAAAGTCTAGACTTTTTAAGCATACCTAGAGTTAGATACTATATCCATACAGTCATGCCCCCTGTAACTGGTGCATGAAGGTTTGACTATCACTACAGCAATCTCAGTCCTCATTTCTAAGGTATATAGTATGAGGTCAATATGACAAGAAGGAATACAGTTATGGAAGAACCGGTACCTTATATAGACAATTAGACCATAGCAACCCTCGTAGTGCTGTGCTATATATTGGTAGCTAGAAAGGTGTTGATAACACACCAGTGTTTTGGCTACTACTAAGCAATGCTTTCACAGCATCCAGGCTGTCTCTCCAACGTTCCCCCTCTCACCTAGTAGGCTAGGGTTGGGAAAGATCTTGAGACGGGACATAGCTGGGACAGCTGACTCAAACTGACCAAAGGGGTGTTCCATACCAAATGACATCTTCTTATTAATAAAAGCTACGAGAAAGGAGGGGGTGGAGAAGATGGACATTCATTATTATGTTTGTCTTCTGGAGTAACCTATATGCATACCAGAGCCCTGCTTCCCAGGAAGCNAAGATGGACATTCATTATTATGTTATTATGCTTCCCAGGAAGTAGATGGATATTGCCCGCTGATGGGAAGTAGAGAATAAATCTTTTGTTTTCCTTTGCTTCTGCATGCGGCCTTTGTTTTTTCTTTATTAAACTGCCTTTTTCTTGACCCATGAGGTGTTTTTTTTTCCATTTTCTCGCCCACCATCCTGCTGATTTGTACACTAATTTGTTGATGAATCAATTAATATTTTTAAGCTAGGTCCTAAATTACTATTGAAAGAATGGAGATCATCGGTATATGAAATGATCTGTAAAGAATGCTGAAGAATGTTCTTAATGGAGTGGCTGTCAAGTTATTTCTAATTAAAATAAATAAATCAATTAAGATATTCTCATATATCCTGAATCAAATGTGCAAGACAGAAGACTGATCCACAGTATTAATTATTTCATTATTTCAGGGTCCAACAGCTAAACATAATGAGATTAAACCAAGTATGTAAATTTTTTTAACTATATATTATTTTAAAAATTGCTGCTGTTAGGGTCAAGCTACTTCCAAGGTGATTTCTTAAGACAGGTGACATTCACAGCTCTTCCATAGACAATAGTCATACAACAGCAAAGACACAAATCTAGTCACTGAAACTTGATATAATTTCTTCATCTCCCCTCTCTGAAATAGCTGAGAATTTACTAGCAAAAGAAACCAAAGTACATGAAAGTTATATTAAATTACATTGACCACACATATTGGGTTTTTCTGTACAATAATTCTTTCTAAGGTAGAAAAAACAGTCTTTCAAGATTTTATGTATACAGTGAAAGCTCTGAGTATTAAACCAGATGATGAGATTTTCAACATGTAAAAACACATTGCCAGGTAAGTATTTCTTACTGATTAAATGGTTTCTTATAAATTAAATTCAGATTCCAAGTGCTGTGTTTTATTTCTTTCAATTAAATGCAATTTGCACCAGAGTTTATTGGCTACTGTTAAATAGTTGCTGAAACTTAATCTAAAATTAGATAATCATGTCATCAGAGGCTAAAATAATGATATGTTGTGTAAGTGTGGCACTATAAAGAATAAGAAAGAGCAACTGAGTGTCAAATCATTAAAGACTGTAAAATGATATCTAGGATAATAGCTTACCATCTGAACTAGTGTAGGGTTTTCCAGTCATTACCAAGGCATCTACATAAAACAGCAAAAAACATTTAAGTATTAAGAGAAAATATTATAGGGTGAATAATAATCAATTCTATCTGACATCCATGGTTTACATAAACAGAAATAGCTAATAATGTGTGGTTCAGGAAAACATTGTATTTAACTGGGAAATTTTGACTCCTTTTTTGTAAGAGTACCTATGGAATACCATAGACATTTATATTCAACGAATTAGTATTATCACAAAAGAAGCATGGATTAAAAAAGCAAGTTCACAAAAAATAAAGCTTCTGGTGCGAATACTGACAGGTAAAAATTATACATATAACAGTAAATTGAAATTACAAGAAATCTGAATAATTTTTATGGTAAAAGAGTTACAGCCCAACATTCAGATGTTTTTTAAATGTGCAAAACTGTTTAAGTTACATAAATGTTAAAAAGGCTGGTATCCAGGCCACTTTAGTTAAAGCTGAAAAGCATACCATGAAAGGACCTGTTCAGGGAAATACTAAAATTAACCACAACTAGTACACCATGTACATTTAACTCTTCCTCCTCACCCTTGTCCCTACCCATATCAGGCAGTCTGGGGCCTGATTTTTATCCATAGTAGTAGTACTTACGGAGGAGGGGAATTTTATATTGCTAAATTCATCTAAATTGTTTTCTTGCTAAATAATTTAGGTTTTGTAGGTCAAAACCAACAACAAAGACTGAAGAAAAGTAGGGATAAGCTTGCAGCCACATATGCTGCTTACCAAGTGGTATTGACCCAGAGCCATGGTACACAATTTTTTCCCAGGTATTCATCCAGATCTTTGTATAAATTTGACTCGTTCATATATTATAACACTGAGCTGCATGTATGGCATTCATTCCTGTACTTCTTAGGGGCTAGCAGTGCTTTATACAGTATTCCCAGGCACCACACACAAACGAAAGAACCGGCAGAGACAGGGAGCAGAGGCGGGGAATGGGGACTTGTTAAAAAGTCTAGAAAGTGCTTCTGCAACTCAGCAAAAGAGGACAGTGCAACCAGGAAGTTTGTAATGCCCTGGAGCCTGTCAGCTGGTCCAAGTCACTTGTCCAAAGACAATTCTGTGCCCCGTTCCCTGCCAGCTTGCCTTACAGTCAGGGTTATGTAAGCCATCGCACACCTGGATATTAAATTTAGCCCAATATCAGTGAATTACTGGATTTGCTGTCCTTTTAACCAAGATATTTCTACTATGAAATGACCTAGATAATTGTCCTACTGACTTGTATTTATTACTTTATCTATTTAGAGCTAAATTGTTCATTCCTAAAGCTGTTAGACTGATATCTGTTACTATATCCGAAATCTATAGCTTGGCAGGGCCACATTAAGCCCTTACTTCTCCTCAGGTTCTCCTGGGGAAAGCACAGGAATTCTAACAGCTTGAATTTCATTTTCTAAAGATTAATTATGAAATTAATGGTGCCACTGTTTACAGTAAGCTATGCTTCCAGCTCTCCTTCTGAAGTCCACAGAAAACTCAACAGCATATATATTTATTAAGATAGAAGAGATAGTACAATGTGTAAAACTTAATTTGAATATAGCTACAGGTGAAATCATCCATCTAGAAACAAGACACATAGACCAGATCTACAGTATAAGTAATACAAATGTGACTCTGAAAAGGTGAGGGTGGAAGTTGTTCATAAATAATTGAACAGGGCTTCTCAGTGACATGTTCTGGTCAAGACAGCTCATACTGTTCATATTGCTAGGGAAATAAATGCAGTCATGGAACAATCTTCAAACAATACAGCAAGGAGTAAGAGTTTATGCAATTTATGCATTTGATATGTAAATATGGAAGCACTGTCACCAGTTTCAGCATTCAGACTTCAAAAGGATGTTAAAATATTCAAAAGGGTTTAGAAAAGAGACTGAATTATTTGAAGTATGGGGAAAAAAAAAAAAAAGATGCACATTGAAAAATTTAAAACATTCAGTGCACTGAATTTATCCAGGAGAAGGAAAATCTGCAGAAGATAATTTATTAGAGGCATTTCTGATACTAAAATGCCCTATGTATTTTGCAAAAAAAAAAAAAAAACACGTAACAAGATCTTGTGACAGAGAAGGTGCAGATAGAAAAATTTATGTGCCTACATTTTCTCTAACTAACAATGAAAATAAAGAACAACTTACACCTTGCTTAACCTTGTATTCTTCCTTGCTTGAAACAATTTAATTTGGTATCTTTTTTAAAAGGCTTTTTCACTTAAAATATTGGAAACAATGTGAACACTCTTAGGTTTAGTCCTATAATATGTTTTATACATAAAAAAATAGACAGTTATTAAACAGAGTAGCCAGTTCAAAACATAAAGGAAGATGTTTTTTTCCCAAGGATACAGGTTCAGATCAAAGATCTTAAATGGGTCTCAAACAGGCATCTAAACACTATTTAACAAACGTGATAATTTAAAGAAACCCAACTTAATCTAGATGTTACCTGGAAGACATGAAAGAGACAGAGACAAATTCCTGAATTTTTCCATCAGGTATAATATTCCAAAATATTTTTACAGTATCTCATGCTGTCATTTTTTTAAACACATTTGTTGATGTACAGTATATAATATAGTCATGGTATGTAACTTAGGCATTTTGAAAATATTTCTTTTAATAACTTCCTATCAATAGAAACAACAAAATCCATTTCAAACAAACGTCACAAACGTCAGATAAACCTGCTACTTGCAATAGTTGCCTTTAGTTCTAAAAATATAGACTAAAAGGTGATGATGAGGGCCTTCAAATCAAAGAGATATGGAAGATAATCCATATTTGGCCACGTTCAAACAACTATGCTTCTTATTATGTCACTTAGCCCAGTTTGAATAAATGAACTTAAGTTCAATTCTTTTTGCCTGGACAATTGGAAGGGGAATTTGAGTTAAGAACATTCATTAAAAACAAAAGCGAGTGTAATTCAACACTGCAGGACTATAGCCAACTTTGTGTACTTACAGAGAACGCTATCCAGTAGGAATAGTATATTAAACATGCCTATTGTCTATCAACCTTCACACCAGAAACTTTATATAAGTATTCTTCAACTGCAAACCTTCACTATGCCTGTGAAATTGACTTGGACATCCCAAAAAACAAGCTAACTTCCCCCCATACTCCTTGTCCCAGGAAATAACTTTGACTTATGGGCTCCTTAACTGGTATTACTGAAGATCTTCACATTTATCACTATTATTCAAGTAACAAGGGTAACCTTTCTTTTTCTTTTTCATTTTGATACATTTTTCTAATAGCATTTATGAAAAAGAGTGTGCCAAACTTTTGTTTGATGCTCTCTGCAATTCTCTGCAACTGTTGGATGAGTGAAAGTGCTGAATCTTCTACCTTTGGCTAAATACATTGGTTTTCTTTTAGAACCATTGGAATTATACAGAAGAAAAAGAAAGAGGTTCAAGTTCTAAGATATTAAAAATTAGTAATGCCTTATAGCGAAAGCTCTAAAATGATATTACAGTCTTACAGAAGTGCCATCTTCTTTGGAATTTTTTTGTTTTGTTTTGTTTTGTTTTGTTTTGTTACTACAACACAGTGAGCTTCTGCTCAAAGATACATGGGAGCTCTTCAATATATTTTCAATTTTAATTTTGAATGGAGATCAAACATTTGCTTCAAGCTGTATGCATGTAGAAGTGTTCTGTGGATCTTAGGTGTTATTTAATTCATTGCATGATTGAATCTACAACCTGTAAAAATTTGAAATAAAATATGTGAAAAAGAAATCTGTAAAATCTGGTCTGAAAAAAAGGCTATCAAAACATTCACATCCTAAATTGCCAAAGACTAAGTACTTCTGTCATCTCTTGACAGCAATCCTGGTGCTCTGTAAAAACATAATTGTGCCAGATGTAAAGCAGATGAAATATGTATTTTCATCTATTTAACAGAATAGAGAATAAAAATGTAATAGCTTTTATTCGTATTGTTTCCTAACGTTGATCAAAGCCAGTAACTGCTTGCCAAAAAAAAAAAGAGCAAGACAGATGATTTTGTTCATCCTATGTACTTTTTTCACATTAAGGATATTTCTTCAACTCTTCTTATTCTCAAGGGATGAAATCACTTTAGTTCTGTTCATGCCATGTCCTTACTACAAATAACAAGAAATTCAAGGTCCATTCTCATAGTTAATTTTGTTGTTAATATTTTGGTTTTTCATTTCAGGGCTAACAATATGAAATGGTATGTGGCCTGTCTTCTGCTTCTGGGATGTCACTTTGATTAGTTGTTCTTAGTTTTGGGTTGTTTCTTCACTAACTATAAAATACAGATGGCTTAATTCTGAAATTTATGTTGATGCTGAAAGCAAAGAAAAAGGCACAGATGCTCAGTGAAAAGCGTGCTACAGAGTAAAATCTTATAGTTCCATACAAAAATAGTCTCAGATGAGTATGCAAAGATCCAGTTAGATCTGGCAATTACTTCCTCTCTTCTCAGTGCGGTCTGCTGTTGACTGAACCTAAGATCTAATTGCATATGGACATTTGTAATACACATAGACCTGTACACGTGGATCTCATGAGCCCTATTTTTAAACAGTCTGTTGAAAACAAAAAACCAAGAGAATTTAATAAGAGAAATACAGCAGCCTATGAAGCCTAGAAGGAGAAGATCATGAATAGATACAGTAACATAGGCACAAAAATTTCTATAACCAAGAAATACTGTAAGAAAATTGAATGACTGAAGATACCTGTCCATTTTGCAACAGACTGTGGTAATAACTTAAGTTCTTTTGAATGTTTCCTACTAAACTCTGTTCTTACAGATCATGTATTACTACCAGAAAATCATGGTTTTAATAATAAATTCTGGTGTGAATATCCCCTCATTACCCTGTTAACTCTGAGTAGCAGAAAGAATCACTGCAATATACAAGCCCCACACATGCTTGTACCACCTTGGACACAGACACCAAAAACTTGTAATACAGAAAATCAGAGACATTTGTTATGTGTTTTAAGGCAACAGCAGTCAACAATGGAAGTTTTTTTAATAATAGTTACTGACTTTATTTCATAAGGTATTGGACAGAACATGATATTAAGATAAGAGTGTTCTATGGCAATACAATGTTAAACTTCACCCCAGATACTAGGGAACGTACGTATCATGTGCACAAATAACTTAGGACTTCCTCAGAACTATTATCCTTGTGGTAGCACATGGAATCTATGTTACATAAAAGTAGTTTTCAGAGAGAAAGACTGTGGATCAAGTACAATGGGGTACCAAGTAACAGGTTACCATAGCAGGGAAAAAAAATAGAACAAAAGCAAAAAAACAACCCAACAAACTGAGTGAGATGACAGGTCAATACTGAATTAAGTCTATGAATTCAAATTTTAGTTGCAACATTAAAATGTCATGATTTGTCTCAAGTCAGAGTATGTATGAAAGAGGTTAGACAGTAAAAAGGTAAAATGAACAGTAACAAGAAGCAGATATCATACTTAAAGGAATCTTTAAGGAATCCAAAGAAAGACTAGTGGAGGAAATCAGAGCTGTCTGCAATTTCTAGCTATGGTGTGCATACTTAGTGTATAAAGCCATCCAAGTATGAGGGGACTGGAGAATGGAAAATGTGGAAATTCTTTTAAAGGGCCATCTGGGAAATCACTAAACAGTAAGAATGATGCACATGCAAGGCAAAGTAGCAAAAAAACATAGAAAAATGCAACTAGTGTAGTCTTATATAAATATGATGTGTTGAGGAATAGTCCATATGATTTCTACACAGGATACCACTGAGTCACAAACTCATTCTTTGGTGGAGTCACAGGCTGAAGGGACCTCAGGAGGTCTCAAGTCCAACCTCCTGCTCAGAGTAGGATCAGCTGTGAGGTCAGACCAGGGAATTCAGTCAATGAGTACACGGACAAGGAAAGGTCATTTGATATAAACTTTGATTTTATAGAGGCACCTAGCAAGTTCATTCGTCAGGCATATAAGGAAATAGCCATGAGATGAGAGATCCCTCAGTGGATAAGTAATTGATTAAGAGATTGATATGGATAGTAGGAGCAGATGGTCAATTTTCGTGATGAGGGAGTTCACCCTCTAAAGGAGAGTTTAGAGCTACCTGTGCTACAACCAATTCTTATATTAAATTTTTTTATGTATCACCTGGAAAGACAGAAGTAGGGAGATGATGCTGATGGTATCAAATTATTCAGTTTAGTAAATATGAGAGCTAACAATGAGTAAGTGCAACCAGACTTTAAAAGGATCCTTCTTTCTGAGGGCTGGTGCCCGCTACACTGAAAATATAGGAGGCAATGAAGAGCTTTCTCCACTTTCCGGACCCTTTCTTATGCTTTTTAAAGATGCATGCTGGAGAAGTGACAAAAAGAGAAGAGTAGTGCCTGATTGCTAGTTTTACTGACCATAAGAGAAGATGTATAAGGTAAAGACAGAGACCAAAAAGGCCTAACTTATCTGGAGGAGAATAGCCTTTAAGGCAACAAAGATAAACTTTTACTCTCTCAAGCATAAGTTAATCACTCCAACACTGTCACTGAATGAGCTATAATGCAACTCCAGTGGTGTTTGCTCTGGAACTTATTTCAAGGCTAATGACCTTTATGTTCTGAGTTAGCATGAGAAGGTAAAAGGTTCATTACCTGCTGGGTTGTAGAAGCGCACTTTCTGAAGGCAATTAATTTGCTATCAATTTTACTAGGTTCTCTCAACTTCATATATAATCCATAAAGCCACGCTCAGGAAGACGGCAGGGAAAATTTACCTACGTACACCCCTTTTTGTGACACTAAGCCCCCTGACTTATGCTCTTATAAAAGAGAGGAAGGAAATGGTCTGTGCATTCCCTCTTTATATGTGCTCCACAGCTCATTTGCTTTGCTCCTTGTTTTTGCATGGAAAAAGAATGTGAGTTAGGAAAAGAGATTCTTGGGTGACTGTGCTTAGGTCATTTGCAATAGAAGTTCCAACATCTACATGTTAAGAACTGTCTAGTTTGTGTTAATTTTTTTTTTCCTTACAAGCTTTCAGGGTCCCGTGGGGTCTGATAGGTTTTACTGGCTATGACTAGCCTCACCTGCAGCCTCCCTCTACCCTTGCCTATGGGCCCAGGACCTTCATTTCAGCTCAGCCCAGGGACTGTCTGAACTACATCGTAGGTGCGTCTGTCTCCAGCTGGTTTCTAAACTGTTTGGATAAACAGTGCTGGGGCAGGACCCCAGCTCTCTTCTTTTCGGGAGCAACCCTTGAACCCCCTGACACAAACTCATCCTTTACTAACTTCTAAAGGTATTTTAAGTTACTGAAAATAACAACAGAAAAAAGAAGAAGAAAGTCTGAGAGGGTAAGCTATGTTTCCTGTGGCAGTTAGCAGCAATTCAAGGATCAAAATGGTAACTGCTGCCTTTCCTGTTGACGGGTAGTTCTTTGAAATTTAAGGTTGTAATTGATAGGAAAAAATAAAAAAGGCATTGCAGTTTCATAACTGAACACGTCACTTCTTCCACTGGTTTACTTTATTCATACAACTCCTAAGGAATATCATTGTTGTGACAATAAATATAATGGCATTCCTTATGTGCTCTCTACTAATAGAGAGGTGCACATACAAACAATAAGTGCTCTTATGCAAATAAAAATTGTCCTAGAACACTGAAACTGGCTTATGTTGGATAAGTCCCATGCCTTGTAACCCAAGGCAACCAGACAATGCATTGGCTTTAAGCGCTATAGTAAAGATGCTTGTATTTGTGGACTCGATGGGTCCTGTTAGAAGGTTCTAAGAAAGTCTTGCTTTGCAGTTTAAAGCTCCCATATCCAACATACAGATGTACTTAATTATGCCATTTATAATGAAGTTGTTCATCCCCTTCCTTCAGTGTAAAAGAAACTGGCCATCTCCTTCTTGTTTGCGTCCACATGTAATGTATAGTGATATTCTTCTTTCAGGCTTCATTTTCAGAAGTTGTACCATTCCTTCCTCATCTCTTTATGCAAGAGTGCGTGAGTGTGTCTTTCTTCACCTGGTCACTCTAATAATTCCTTTGAGCACTTGTAGTTTGAATGGTCTTGGTGAGCCAGAACTGCAGTATGATGGAACTCGATATAGTTTATTAAAAATTCATGCTTTTGAAATTGATCAGATTAATATCCCAAGAGGTACAATTCATACAACCATGTTATACTTTGCGGGTCACTATATGCCATATTCTGTAGGTATTACATTTTCTGGCCTTCATCAGAAATCTCTCTAGCTAGGAGCAATGTCTTATTAAAAATCCCAGTTACTCAACCTGAAGATTTATCTTACAGCTTTCTGGGGTTTTTTTTTGAGGGGAAGGAGAAGCTGGCTTCCACCTGTTGTTTACATAGGTGTAGCAAGAATTGGTATCTTGTAGGGTCATAGGGTCTGAAGAAGAAGCACATGAAAGGAGACCAAGAATGCATGAGAAAGGATCTGGAGAAAAGGCCAAATGGAAGAAGTCAGAAGTTAAAAAGCGTGAACAAGCTGAGAGCTAAACACACCAAAGGAAATTCAAGACTATACTTCAGACAATTTTTCCAGATATTTTTAAACAAAGGGTCAATAAAGCCAAGTTCTTTTTACCTGCCCCAAAGCTCCCCTCTTCTCACTACAGGAGTATTCTGGGCTCAATAAACTCTGCTCAAGCATTACAGACAGAAGAACTACTTTAAAGTTTTGTATCAGCAAGAATCATAGAATCATAGAATCATAGAATGATTTGGGTTGGAAGGGACCTTAAAGATCCTCTAGTTCCAACCCCCCTGCCATGGGCAGGTACACCTCCCACTAGACCAGGTTGCCCAAAGCCCTATCCAGCCTGGCCTTGAACACCTACAGGGATGGGGCATCCAGAACCTCAGATACTCTGATTTGTTTTCAGTGGAAAAGCTGTTTCTCCCCTCAATTTTGTCATTGTGATTTGTGTATTTGAAGAATTGAGATGCAAGATTATCCTGTTTCTTACAGAATTAGGTTTTGGGTTGTTTGGGGTTTTTTTCCTAAACCAGGTAGTTTGCTTTTTAAATTCACCTCATTGTCAGCTAAATCTATTCCTACAAATTTTCTACAGTTGACAACCCAGCTACATGTCACACATTTTGTCTTTCTGCAGTATTGTTCTTATTCCTTGCCATTTTCACCCTGGACTTTTCTAAAAGTGAATTCTGGAGGATTTTGCCTTGATGAACCATTTGAAGTTCTTTAATTACACTAGAATTGATTAGTTTGTCTGCATAACTTTTGTTATTTTCTTCTTTTAAAAAGGAAAGCTTGCACTTCTATCAGGAAGAGGCATGTTACATTCTGTTAATTACAAAGGAAGTTACTGATGTAGCTGAGAAGAGGAAATATCAAAGAATACTCTCAATCGTGAACAAATGATAAACAATCTGAAAACTCTACAAAATTTCTTAATCTAGAGCAGAAAAAGCTGAAATAATAACATACAATTTTTTTCAAGAACCGATATTTTAAAAATCTTTTTTCCTCCATATCACCATGACTAATTTTTTCGTATTTTAAATGGTGATATATAGATGCTGCATTTGAATGAAACAGTAAATAGCCTACGCAGAGTTAAAAGCAGCTTAACCCACTTTAAAGCATGTCTCGATAAGCACTGCAAGACAAAATAGTTTTAACTGTATTTTTGATATTATGAGTTACCGTGGTCACACAATGTGTGCTCTTCTAATATTATCATTGCAGAGTTGAGCTTTTAAGGAGTGAGAAGTCCAAGTGTACTAAGTCTGGAGTATGAATTGTGGACAGGTCTTCATACATTTGTGTTACACTGCCTGTTCAGGAATCTCCTTTATTAACACAGGAGGAGTCGCTGAGCAAAAAGAACATACTTCCTTTGTGCATGAGGACTTGCATGTGTGATACATTTGACTCAAAATATGCATCAATTTTTTTAAAGACTATTTTAAACACTCAAAATTTAAAAAAGAAAACTATGCAAATTGTTGAAGAAATATTTTTCTTTCAACTTCTGAATTACCACTAAATAAACCCCATTATTCATGCAGTTGTATAGTGTGTCCACGAAATTAAGTAAAAGGTCAAGCAGCTATTTTCTGTCTTTGAGACAGAACCACCAGTTAACTTGCTTGTGACAACTTTAACTACATTGCCAGTAAATCAAGACTGACAAAGGGACAGGGTCAGCATTACTTTGCTGGCAGCAGAGTGTTCCCTATCACACACTCTGTAACAGATTATGCACTTTGTATTGATTTTATCAGCAAACCAAGAAACTAGAACAGAAAACTCTTACATATTATTAACATAACAGACAAATAAAAGTTGATGTGATTTGGTTGCTGAAGAATTCCTTTTGATTGAGGAAGTTTTGCATCATAAATTTATCACATTTTTGTAAAGCAGTTCTCACAGGAAATGGTAAGAACACACCGTGAACAATTCCAAAATCAAGTATAGTTCAAACGAAATAAAGAGAAAATAGTTAAGTAATCATTTCATGTGTGTCTTGCTATCAGCATTTTAGTATTGTACAAAAATTCTTTGTAACTAGAGCTTATCAAAAGACACAGCCAAGTCAACAGAAAACTCTGTTTTGGATTCTGTGCTTTGGAGCGGTAAAAGGAGGGAAAAATTAATTCTTCCTTTTCTTTATCTCACCTGCACTGGAGCATATAGCAGACTCCTACTTCATATGTCTTCTTTTGCTCTGCAAGCCTAAAGGAAGAGATCACGATACTGGGGAGATGAGACAGAAATACAGAATAGATATTTAAAAACTGCATAGATACATGTTCTCATTTGCAACAAATATCCCCCTCATTTTTTTTCTGAGACATCATTATAAAGGGATGAAGACTAGTTTGGTGTCATCTAGCCTTAAATAGTTTATTCTGTGCTGGAAGAATGACATTGTAACTGTTAAGAGTCACTAACACTTAGTTTTACTCACCCTCACCCTGACTCTATTGAGTCTTTTGCTTAATTCCTTCCTGCCACCAAAATCAGTTATTTTCGTCTTTGAATAAAAATTGTACTGGTCTCTTCCGTGCCAAAAGATAATGTGATCTCCTGCTTGCCTCCCTACATGCCATCACATTTCCTTCCCTGAAAACTCACTTAACATACTATTTCCAAGCACTGCCTCAAATTCCTCTTCTCCAACTCAATCTAAGGCAGTAGTCTACCCACATACGAGCAATAAAAATGTAGTCATTTAGCAACACTATAATGCAAGATAAAAGGCCATGAGGCTTGTGCTGAAAATTCCTCAGATCTGCCAAGGGTCACACATCTTATATGGAACCCACATTTGGCAGATCATTGGTCCTGGCTGCATCTCCTAATGAAGGTTTATATATTAATAAGCAGTGCAGGTAGAAATGTACATCATGTACTTCTCAGTGTAAAAAAAAAAAAAAAAGTACATTGGTGTGAAAGCCAAGATTTTACAGTTTTCGACTTTATGGTTTCTAATTTCACATCTTCCACTAAATAGTTAGAATATAGCTTTGTACTGCAGAATTCTGTAATCAAAGCCTGCTATCTCTATCCTGGAGCCAGGCAACCCTCAACTCCCTCTTCTTTCAAATAAACTAATTGTTGAATTGCACAGAGCTACTGGAAGCAGAACCGGGACTAAAACTCAGGCAGTTTCTGTGAAAATGCACAGCCAAGACTACCAACCACAGCATTCACACAACTTCTGTGTGTAGCCATCCTGTTCCTGCCCTACTAAATCCATTCTGCCAACTAAAACCTAAAAATACTGATACCCCTAATTGTACTTTTATCTCAAACTGTTTTGCTACCTTTAGTAACTGTGCATTTATTTACCATCTAGAAGCTGCTTTCCATGAATTCAAAGCCCCTGGTTTGTTTCCAAGGATCTCTCACATTATCTCTTCCTGGCCATTTCTCCAGATCCCCAAGTTCAGCATCACCCTTAGCACATAAAAACCACCCTTGTGATCCCGTTGGCAAATGATCAACCTTTTGTATGTGTTGATTATAGAGAAAGTGACTGGCTAGGTTTGCTGACAGGCTATAAGCCTCTGACCCAACTCTTGCTGTTCCAGAACCAGTCTGGAATCTAAGAAGACATAATCACACGTGGGCAGTCTAATAGGCTTTGGCCATCACTTGTCTTGCATTTAAGCTGCCATGGCTGTGACAAAGCAGTTCCTGCTCCTCTGTGTTTCCCTGGCTACTCACCCTACTCTCACACCGCCTAGCTTGTGCTCACAAAAGCATTTTTGTGGCAGCCCAGGGAGCTTATCAGGGGCTGATTCTTCTCTGCACTGTTCTTCTCTGCCTTATCCAGTTGTCCCACCTCCCTGATACAGCCAACAAAATGCCTGCATTGGCAATAGTAAAAGAAGTGGGAAATGAGCAGGAAGGAGCAACAGGAGACAGAGTCTTTCAGGAACTGTGGTTTTTGGCAGAGTGCTGTGTAAATGCAAGTCAGGTGGCATTTTTGAGAGTTGTTCCTATGGAAACTGAAAAAGTATTACTTTCCTGAAGTATTATCACTAGGAGTTACACATTTATACTCCACCAGTATCTCCCTCCTAATCTTTGTGGAGAAAAGCAAGCACCATTAAAAATAGATTTACTGAATGTAACAGTGAACCAATTTTGGAAGTAGCTGTTTGCACGGAGTTCCCACCCAGAGACAGACTGTAAATTATTTCTCTGAAGAATACATTAGTGTTTTGTGATTAATGGGCTATTTAAATTTTTATTTCCACTGGAAAAGTCAGAGCAACCAATTCTTGTGCAGTTTGATGCAACATTTACATAATGTACTTAGTTGTAGACATAACCAGACTTAAACCTGTATTTACAGATCAGTTCCTGTTCAAAACATACTCCTCATCCACAGCTCTGGTGGTTGAACACCACTGTCCAAAGTTCCCCTGGGCCACATTCAGCACATTGGGGCATGGGGCCACCAGCCCATGACCCACCCTCCATGATGCCAGGATGGCTTCAGGGCTGGGGCCTGCAGGGCTGGTACTGGCTGCCCAGGATGGAGTGACTCTCACCTTTCTGGGATGAGCTGGGGCTGTATGGTATCCTCAGAAGCATGGGCTGTGCTGAGGAAACGTGCAGAAATAAACATGAGCAAGCCCAAGGCTGAGGAGAAAGAAACACTCAGTGCCAGGAGAAGGCCTCAGGGTGCTGGTGCCTTAGTGTAGCCAAGGTGAAGAGCAGAGCTGCTGGGGTGGGACAAGAGGAGCCCTGTGAGAGTGACCTGCCAGGGGAGAGAGTCAGTGGCTGAAGGTTGTGCAGCCTCAGGGGGCAAATGACAATCTGAATTTTTATTAATGAGTCTTTACATATTTGTTAGATAACTTGGACTATTAGGTTGTTAAAGGATTGATTGGACTAATTAAGTTCTTAGCACTCTCTCTAGGTATATAAGTACACAAAAAGTCCCCACTTCTGTTGCCTTTCTGAGGGCTTGAGATACATGAGAGAAAAAAAAAAAGTTGCCAATAACCACACTCCTTTTTTTTAATAAAAAAGCTTATTTAGTCACAGTGAAGAATACAGGCAGTCCTAACAAAATAGGTATTGTCTCTGGGAGACATTACCTCCATACTGTTAGAAAATACTGTGTCCTTCTAAACACCAATAAATTGTACTTTATTTTGATTAATTATCAAAATAATTCGCTATTCTGGTATTACTAAGGAATTTTCTCAGGCTGGCTCTATACAGTATCCAGATCAAGGAGAAATCCTTGACCTCCAGATGAAATGAAACAGTGTAGTTTGCAACCCTGTTTCTCCTTGCCTCCTATTTTTGTAGTGGACATCTTCACTCTGCATAATCCACATCTCCTCTGGAGCTCATGAGGCAGATCTATGGCCTTACAAAAAGGATTTATTTTTTTTTCTGTTGCAAGGACTTGAAATAGTTCTGAGTATTATCCCCAGCATCATTATATTAACTTCTTTCTAGTGATGGCTGTGAAAGGAATGTCAATAATGCATATTGGTTTAGTTGTTGCTGAGCGATGTTTATAACGTTCAAGAACTATTTTCAACTTCCCACGAAGCTGAGAAGGAGCACAGACAAAACAACAGAATGGCCAATTGAATATTCCATACCATAGATGTCATGGTCAGTATACAAATAGGGGTTGGCTGGGGGGTGGGGAGGTAGGAAATCTGCAATCACTGCTCGGGAAGGTACTAATTCTCAGGGTGGTGAGAATGACTTGTGTCTATTATTATTACTATTATTATTATCACTACTATTGTTATTGTTGTCATCATTATTGTTATCATTATTTTTGTTATTATTGTTGTTTTCCTTTTCTGTTATTGTTCTATTAAACTGCTTTTATCTCAAGCCACAAGTTTTTTTTTTCCTTTCCCTTCCTTTTCTCCCTCTTCTCCTTCAGGGAGGAAGGGGGAGAACTGCGTGAGTGGCTGCACAGTCCTAGCTGCCGACTGGGGTTAAACCATGACAAGAAATAAAGAAAAGAAGTAGCAAAATTGAATATATTAATATATTCACCTGTTAGAAGTTTAGAGAGTGTGGGATATTGCAATCTCTTCTACAGAAAATTAAAAGAAGTCTGGTTTTGTGAGACTGAACAAAGGAGACTGTTACTGCAAGATATTCCATGTTTGAATCAAACCAATTTGGCTGCTTTTAGGAAAAAAAAAAAAAAAAGCTGACAGCAGCCACCATATTAAAGTAAACAAATTCCTTAAGTGGAAAAGTACATCTGGTCTTTGAAAATATGATCTGGATTTTTCAAGGTTGCAGTCTCGATCCTCCAAAGTTTTCTTTTTACCATGTGTTTAATTAACACTTTGTAGTCACGGAAACTTCAAGCACCTGTAATTGTTCCTCACAACCATGTGTTTAACAGTCTAGAAATAGCATGTCACAACCTTCAATTTCTAATGTGCTCTGAATTTCATCAACAGTCTTCATTGTTAATGTCTCCTTCACCCTCTCCTTTGCTCTGCAGCCTACTACCTGTGAAGCCAGTGTTCAGAGCAACAGCTGCTGCAGGCTTCCTTGCTGCAGGCCCCTGCCAATATCAACCCCTGATTCCCTAGCATGTAATCTCCGTAGTGCAAGGTCATAGGCTTCTTGCCTTCTTTTTCCATTCATTATCTGTGGCATCAGAGCCCCAGAGAAGAAATTCTTTTTCTCTCTTACTCAGTGCAGTACACTGTTACAGAGCATCCCAAAGTGCAGCTTTATTGTTTATAGTGAAGGATCTTAATGCATAGCTTTAACCAGCAAAAAAGGGAACAGAAGGATAGTAGACATCCTTTCAGTATTTCCTTTCTTGTGGAAACCCAGGGAGAAAAAACCATGGAGTCCCAGACATGTAGTGAAAGATGGGAGCAGGGCTGACAGAAAATTCCATCAAGAACACAAGGGACAAACTGAAAAGTATGCGTACACCCGTAGGCAGTGCCAATTTTGGGGATGAGCCCTTTACAAAGTAAAACTGCCTATCAAAAGGAACTCCAGTTGGCATGAATTTAGAGGGAAGTTTCTTCCAGCTCAGCCCCTGGAGCTGGAAGAGACCCTTTTTGTTAGTTGAGAAATGAAGGTGTGGATGGCCTTCGTGCTGGTATGGTAGCTTTGGGATATCTCTGTATGTTTACTAGACTGTGTAGATAGCTGTCAAGAGATCTTTGGAGTTCGAGTTTAGAATTCTATCCCTTTTCATGGGTAAGGAAAAACTAGTTCCTTTGCTCCTTAAATCTATGATCTCAATAAATGCCTTCAGAATATTATCTGTTACAGAAAGCTTATACTTTCCTCCCTTCAGACTCCCCTACTTTCAGGCTTTTACGTAGGTATCCAGCTAAGTTTGATGCATTAGCATTATCTGCCTTGTGTCACAAGTCACACATTATTCTCCACCTCCTGCATGGTTATTTTTCTTAAGAGAAAACATGCCGCTAGTTTTGTGCAAGGAACAGTTGCTAAATGATTATTATTTCCTACAGATGATACCATCTCATAACAGCGAAGCTTTTCTTTACAACAGGTTAATAAAATGTAAGAGAAGGCATTCAAGTTCCATTTAAATAAATGGTGAATCTATTAAAATGTAAAAAGGCATTAAAACTATCTGCAGACTTATCTGTCAAAAGAGATGGGCACATAATATTGTGGAAAAGCTGTACACCCGTAAGGTTCTGTGAATGCTTTAAGGCAGCAGAATTCAGCACTGCTGCTGGAGGGAGTGGAAGCACCTTACACTCTATAGGGAAACTAATCCATAGATAATTGTTAGCCCTGCTGCACAGGTTTGCTACACTTGGATGCTTAACATGATGCAGATTGGCATGGACTAACTGGATGCACAAAAGAACATCACTCCTTTCAGTGGCAGGTGATGCTTTATCATGCTTATAAAATTGTTAGAAATGCTGTGATCCTGAAACCAATCTCTTTATATTGATTATATTTCAATCAAAACTACATTCTCTAAATTCTGTAACCTTCTGAAAAAGAAGGATTTCCTTCTCTAAGAAGCTTATCTTCCCACAAAAGTTCAGTAATGCTTTGCAGTGGTGCAGTCCTTGCTATTTTCTCTACGAAACTATTCACTTCTTAATGGCAAACTCAGAACCTGAGTTGCAGGATCATTGGCATGTGCGTAGGTGTGGAAGAAATCTCCTTATCATGGAGTGATTTTTAGAGATTATCTGTTGGGATCATGAACTGCATTTCTTACAGAAACTTCAAATGCTTTTTCTGTTTATGAAGTACTGCAGTTGTACTAGTGATTCACGGCCAGTAGGTAGAAAGACCAAGGCACAGCAGTATTTTAAATAACGGAACACAAGTGGAAAGAGCAATAGAGGAACATGAGCAACAAGAAAAACATTCTCCAATGCACAAAGCTGCTGCAGTTCACATACAAATGGTCAGACTGCTAGGACTCTCACATTATATATAATGTAAATAGCGTTGATCCCTAACAGATATGAAAGTCAGCTTCTGATTCTCTCTTTTCAATTTCTGATTGTGGCACCAGTCCAAGTCAGCTATAATGATTTTTATGGAATTTCTCCAGATTCAGGACACCAAAACTGGAAGAAAGTTAGACTTTCACATAAAGGTTAAGACTAGCCAGGTTATTGTCAAGATTTTCTTTTTACTTTCTATTCTTTTCAAAATGTAGGATTTGGTATTTATTAAAACTAAACCAACCTTTTACATTACTCCATTCTGAGTTTCTGAATGTGGCGGAGATGTAAAGGTGGGAGTAAGGAAGGATTGCTCTTACTCTAAAATGTAATTAGGAAATGCCATAGAGTCTAAAAGTAGCTCAAAAAGATGAACTGTACAGGATGTGCCAACTCCCCTGTTGCTTTGAGATTAGTGGGTAATAAATAAGTTATGAAAGTATTTCCCCAAAGCATTCTTTACGCTTTTTCATATAGTTTTATGTACAGGTGGTCACAGATGGAACTATGTGAGATAAACAGCCTATGCAGGACTGAGTCACAGGTTTGTGCAGATAGAAAGCTACTTCCCAACAGGATGACACAATATACTACAATTCCCACCCCACAAGAAAGTGCAGTCTGGCCACTGAGCACCTGTGACTTATGTCCTTGGAACCCACCAGTTCCATTTCTCGGAGGTAAACTGAAGAATACTTTTTCTCAAAATTTCAAAAAGTTTCTTGCAACACTATAAATGAACAAATGAGAAGCAGTTTTGTACAGACAAGCAAATGTATAATTCCCTGCCCACAAGGCCAATTCTCATTCCTCACTTCAGCCCATTTGTGTTTACCAATAGCTCAAATGTCTTTGCATACCTCTTTTTGCTAAACAGAAATGTATCCCTCATAAACGAAAAGGGAGGCAGCTCATATTCAGCCTCCTACAATGTCATATTCAGTAGGGGACAGTTATAAGCTAGCAGAATGTAATTATGTTACTCCCCTGAAAGGGGGGGTCTTTCTCTAAAAATCAAGACAATGGCTATGCAGAGCAGGACATTTCTAACTGATTATGAATGTACTTTTCTTGATGATGACCAAAAGCTTACTGGCTGCTTTTGGCTGCTGCTGCTGCACATTCAGAGAATGACTGGAAATCATTGCAGACTAAACCTTCTTTCTGGTGTTGTAGCTACTAATTCCAAGTTTAGCATTAAAGCAATTTGATTCTAAAAGTGCTGATTTTAATTTTGGTGTTTAAAAGTGCTTACCCACTACCTGACATTAACATGACTGTAAAGGAAAAAGAGGTGCTCTATCTCAATGATACAATGTCTTCCACTTGTACCTTTTTATCTTTTCCATGCTGGTCTTGAGACAGATGGAGAAGGTAAGAAATTTGTTGTGTTTCAGTGAAGTTAAGATTCTGCTTCCTGCTGCCCAGGAGTTCTGTTTGTGCAGAGGCAGCAGACAAAAAATAGATAAATTATGTGGACAAACAGTCTGGTGAAAGACAAAGACCCCAACTTTTCCTTCTTAAATGCATTATCATAAATGAAAACGTTTGTATGTGTGTATAAGTTAGAGAACTTGAGGGATATGGTGGGTTAACTTAAAAAAATAACCAATGTAACATGGGACATGCCTGGAAATAAGTCCGTTTTTGTTAGAGAGGTAAATGCAACCACAAAAGGGCAAAACCCAGTAGAATTTGTATCTGGCTTTAACTGCAGTTTTCAATACTTTCACCAGCTTGCTGAGATGGCTTTATAATTCCCAGTTAAAAGGTAATGCTTACCTATGTACCCAGCTGATACACAAGAGTATGGAAGGTTTAGAAGTTCTGAAGCACTCTTGCTAGATTTTCAACTACTTTAGTTATATCAGAAGTTTGTGACATTTTTTGTTTTGTAGTAAATGACAGAATTGTGAACCCATTATTTTCTAATCTTTTTTTTCATTTTTTTCCTGGAAAATAGTGTTAGTAATGTCAGTCATGAATAATCTCTGTAAATAGAAAGAAATTGTGTCTTTTAAGCACACTCCTTGACCCCTTTCTGCAGTAGATGAACCAGCAATTATCTATATTTATTCAGTATCCCATTTACACAAGCATATACATGAAAGGAACATGATAGCAAAGATGCAGATGCAACAATTTTATCTGATATAAGAGTAGGGAAATTGACTGTACAGGATATTCTGAAGTGATCTGAATAGGTCATCCTTGCACAGAACCCTAGGGGAGAAATAAACATATGAAAAAGACCTGGTGTTTCCTGAACAGTGACCAGTAGTATCAGAATTCAGGCCACATTGTCAGATAAGAAAAAACATATTGTCTGTGGGGAGAAAAAACCACCTGCTCAGAACAGGTCTGAGATAAAGAGGAATTGTAGGACTGTGTACTGAAGCAAACTGTACTTCATATAATACAACTGCATAGATAATCAGCAGTTATTACAGCAGTATGAATTCAAGTTATGAACACTAAGCTTCATAACCGGTGATGTGTCACAGTGGAAACAATATACCATAATGCTATTTTCTATTTTAAGACTGGCTGTATTTAACTGATTCTGGTATTTAACATCTGAATCCCAGCTGTGTACAACAAGTCTCTATATTACCAAGTGAAAAGATTTTGACAAGTTCTGCCTTTGCAGTAGTAGCACAGAATGATCACGGAATGATGCAACTTGACTTGTAGTCGGCATTATATTGGTTCTGACCTAGATAGCCCACGGATTGTTTGAAGGATACACGGAAACAAGATTTAAAAATGATTGCATTCCAGGTTGTTACATTCATAAGGGATCAAAGGCTAATCCTGCCTTTAGCTGCTCAGAATAAAACTAAGGTACAAATGTCAAATGTCTTTACAAACTAACAGTATGTCTTTAACATTTGCACAAATTCTAACTTGTATATTCTATTATTTAAACCATACTTCTTTTAAGTAGCAGTTCTTGATAACAAAAAGCCTGTTGTAAAATTTTCATGTACAAATGAATCCCATTAATAAGCAGACTGTCTATTTGGGTTGACAGGGTGAGACATGTACTATACAAGATCTCTTTCCCACATGGTAAGCTTTATCACATAGTGTGGCTCTAAGTATGTCATTAAAGTTAAATAAAAATGTTAAGTAAAGCTGTTAGCTGTTTAAAATTAAGCATCCAAACATGATTTATTGTTTTGTGTAGCAAAACATTACTAGAACAATTAGGAAGAAATCTGTCTGATGATTTATTTTATACTCTGAACCTACTTAGTGTAATTCCTCACTAAGAGCATTCCCTTCTTTTTGCATGTCTTCCACAAAACCCCACCAGAAAAATGAAATCATAAAAATGTTTAAAAGGACTTGGGAAGATCAGAGAAATTAAACTTGTTTTAAATCAATTGGCATTGATTTGTATTGACATCAGTGGTTCCCATGCTAGGGTTAGTAACTGGCATCTATTCCTTTCTAGCTAAAAATTATGTTAGTCGTGTGAGAAAACGCTTAGTGAAGTAAGAGTAGAACTGCATGGCTTGAATGGCACAGAATTGTAAAATTCAGCATATATATAAAATGCTTAAACATGCACACAAGGACAATTTTATTATCATCATCAATTCCCTCTTCCATGTATGATGTGCTTATAGAAAGCCTCTGATCTTATCCAAATTATCACAAACCAATGCTGTTTAGCCTGAGCATAAGAAATAGATCATCTTTCAAACACATTGAAATCAAAGGTGAATGTTAGACACATAAGCTTGCTTTTATTTCTGTTCTGAATCCAGTAAAATACCTCATGTCATTAAGGATCACTAACAGTTGCATGGCACTTTATACTACATTTGTAAAAGACTGTGCACAATATTTTCATAAATTACGTAATCGATTCATGCAAAGCAGCTTTATTGCTATTTCATTCCTTTTTTCCACATTTTTTGTGGCAAAGAAATAGTTTATTGACAAAAGAATTTTATCTCTTTCCTATGTAGCCTCATGATTCAGCTGCAATAGAGTTGACTTTCTTACTAGCACTGGTTTAGTGCTGTGATTTGGATTTCAGATGAGAATGGTGTTGATAGCACACTGACGGTTTTGGTTGTTGCTAAGCAGTCAAGGACTTTTTTACTCCTCACAGTGCCCCAACAAGTAGGCTGGAGCACACCAGAAGTTGGGAAGAGACATAACTGGGACAGCTGACCCCGAATGACCAAAGGGATATTCCTTACCATATGTCATCATGTCAGCATACAAAGCCAGGGGAAGAAGAAGGAAGTGGGGAACATTTGGAGATATGGTGTTGTGTCTTCTCAAGTAAGCATTACATGTGATGGAGCCCTGCTTTCCTGGAGGTGGCTGAATATCTGCCTGCCCATGGGAAGTAGTGAATGAATTCTTTGTTTGCTTTGCTTGTGTGTGCAGCTTTTGCCTTACCCATTAAACTGTCTTTATCTCAACCCACTAGTTTTCTCACTTTTACTCTTTTGATTGTCTACCCCATCTGACCAGGGGAAGAGTGAGGGAGCAGCTGTTTGGTGCTTTGTTGTCAGCTAGGGTTAAACCACAACAATCATATTGAGGATTCTGGGTGCAAAACAGAACTGAAATGATTAGGCTACTGACTTTCAAATACACTTGTAGGACTTGTAGAGAAGAAATAGTGCTCTGTCAACATAAGTGTGCATCCCTCAGAGATGCCAACAAAGATACCATGACATCACCTAATGGAAAGTATCTTCTACAATGACCTAGGACACTAGGTGATAGCATATAGCTCCATAAATACCTCAGCCATGCGTTTGACAGTGAGAAGAGGTTGCAGTTTGGTTTCCAGAACTTAGTAAGTTCCATACATAGCAGTTTCAGTCAAGAAGTGGTAGCATCATTCTTCAACTGACAACAAACATTTGGATTGGGACATGAGAAGGAAAATAATGAATATGAGTTCTGCTAAGCGAACAGTAAAAGTGGCTTCTAGTTTTTGTTTGCTTAGCTGGTGCTTTTTTCCCCTGCAGTTAGGAAGAGGCTGGATATTATTAAATTTTGTAATATGTGTCCATTCTGTCCTCTACCAAGAAAAGCAATAAAAAGATGCCTGCTCACTCTTCTCTATCTTGAGACAAATCTCTTTACTAACCTTGCTGTGAGAGATCCAATAACAGAAGAATTTCTTTAGGCACTGTTCCTTTTTAATGATCAAGGCTGTAATTAAAATTTTTTGGCTTCTGCGCTCAGAAATGGCAAATGGAATTGGGATTCAGAGAAAAGTTTGGGAACTGCAGTTTAAAGTATTGCTTTTTCCCCCTGTTCTCAACTACTTTTACCATTTGCACCTCTGCAGAATGAGCACGAAGAGTTACTGCTCTGACTGTATGCTCTCGCAATATGTGTAAATGACTCATTGAATGACCAGGAATAGATTGGCTCTTAATCCAGTTATCAGGTCATTAGGAGTCTTTTCTTTCTCCTAGGTCTAGGATGTCACCATGCTAAAAGTGAAACTTGTTATCCTCGCATAGTTTTGTGAAAATCATGTCATGTCTTTGAGGTGCAGTAGCAAGGAGCATAAAAAATGGTGGAGTACATTTTACGGACTGTTTGTTATGCTTCACACCTAAATATTTTTAAGATTCGTTCATTGAACTTTAGTAAATTATCAGATACTAAAAAGCACATGAGCACATGAACAAAGATAAAAGAAAAATTGCTAGAAATAAAGAGGTACATTAGCCTTAGTAATCAATTTGAGAAAAGAAAGGATTTTTATGAAAACTGGTATGCTGCTGTCTGGCCCAGTGACTGTGGGCCGTCTTTCTCTCACGGTCTGCAGTGCTGCCTCAACGTTGTTGTTATTATTCATTCAGGCCAATTCAGTTCTGTGAATTCTTCACAGCATTAAAGAAAATAGTTAGGTTTTTTCTTAAACTCTCTGACCATGTAACTAGGAAACAGCTTTATGTGTCTGAAAAGGAAAAATTATCATCATTAATTTCCCTATAATATTGATGTCATAATAAACTATTAAAAGATAACTAGTTTTGAAAACAATAAAGATTAATCAGTAAAACAGCTGGTATAAAGATATAATCCTCTTGCTACCTGACTAATAGATTTCCCCACAGTGTTTTTTCCAGTGACTAAAACTATTAAGTCAATCAGTAGCTCAATATTTTCTTTTATGTGTGATTTTTAATTATGATCCAAAACATATTCTGAAGAAGTTAGAAGTTTTCCTTACTGCTAGGACCAAAGCCCTTATCTCACATATGATGTTTAAAATTTCTTTGTTTCCTACCCCAAATTATATACAGGGATATTCAAAACTGAAGTTTGAAGCATTAAGTTTTCTCTGATATCTTGGATTTATATAATGTGTTTTTTTAAAGCGGTACTATATAAATTTTGTTATTATGTTATATGCCTTCTGTCTTATCACTCTAAATGCATTAATTTTATTGCAGCTGTTCCCATACAAAAGAAAGTAGACTTTGGCATGATATAGTTTCCAAGCAGTCATCACTTTGATTTCTAATCACATAATCAAAGACTACATAATCAATTCTGTGATAGTGTCTAAGAAATCAGGTGTATTTGGAAAATATTATTTGATAGCATTCCAGTGTTACATGAGATCACAGTGTGTTGTATTAGCTTGAAATCTGAACAAAATAATTACTTGTGTTGTTCGTAATTATAAATTTGGTTTAAACCATTTTCTGTTTCTTTAAATGAAAGTATGAAAATAATATCAGAACTGTACGCATAGAAATTTGAGGCAAACATTTATATATATGTGTTTTATTTCTTTGGGGATCTCCTATATCATTTTACTCCATTTTTAGACCCCTCCAACCTCTTTATCCCTCAAAAAAAATATGTGGACCTCAGAAATTAGGTATTTAAAATGTCGAATAATGTTTAACCATAATGGATTTCATAGACATTTAATTACCCTTCCAGTCATTTACAGGAAATACACATTTATGTTACATTTTTTTAAAATTACAACATTTTCTTTGACAGTTAATGAAGACAGCTCTACAGGCATGATTTACTTAGACACTGAGTTAACTGATTCAGGAGAGTGATTTAGAAATCAACTTTTTTTCCTAATTTCCAGGATAATCTTAAAAGGCTATCATAAAACCAGAATATTGGACTTGAACACAGTGAAAAATAAAAAAAGGCACAGCTGTATTATTATCTAATAACTTATTCCTATGCTTTATAGCACGATAAAAAGTATGATAAAATGTGTTCTAAGTATTAGTTGATTCTACAGAAAACTGGTTTTAAATGTCAAAATATTTAAAACTAATGTACATCTCATTACAGACTACACTTTTCTTCCATGTCTGCCTTTGAGTAATTAAATTTTACAGCTTTCTATTCAGTAGGATCTGTTTCATATTTTTGCACTGTAGTTAAGCTATCAATTTTTGGCAGTGCAATAACCCTGTTGAGTAAACAGCTCCTATTTGCTGTGACATTATTGACTCAGCAGTGAGTTTCTTGTTTTGCTTGTTTTCACAGCACATGCACTTTGTATACACGATGACTTTTAGCTGATAGGGCATATTAATAAAAGATGTACCTCATGTGCTCTACTAGAGGACTGTCCAGTGTTATCCATTTAGTGGAGACCCTAGGAAAAAGTTTTTATAATAACATAAATGGAGATTGCTTTAAAGTATAGCAAGCAATACAGTACTGCCATATCTTCCAACATACCTACAGCTTGAATACCTATTTAAACTGGGTCAGATGCTACTTGTCCTGTTTCAAGAACTGGAGCAAACTTTCCTTTCTGTTGTTCTTTAGCCGTAGCCTCTACACATCTACACACTTAAGTGATCTAAAATCATAGAGTCATAAGACAGTTTGGGTTGGAAAGCACCTATAAAGATCATCTAGTCCAACCCCCCTGCCATGGGCAGGGACATCTTTCACTTGATCAAGTTGCTCAAAGCCCCATTCAACCTGGTCTTGAACACCTCCAGGGATGGGGCATCTACAGCTTCTCTGGGCAACCTCTTCCAGTGTCTCACCGTCTTCATCATAAAAAAAAATAATATTCTTTATATCTAATCTAAATCTACTTTCTTTCCGTTTAAAATCATTACCTCTTGCCCCATCACTACATTCATTGGTAAAAAAATCCTCTTCATCTTTCCTGTAGGCCTTTAAGTATTGGAAGGCTGCAATAAGGTCTCTCTGGAACCTTCTCCAGGCTAAGCAACTCAAGCTTTATCAGCCTTTCTTCATAAGGAAGGGGTTCCAGCCCTCTGATCATTTTCATGGTCCTGCTCTGGACCTGCTTTAACAATTCCATTTCTTTCTTGTGCTCACGACCCCAGAGCTCAATGTGGCACTCCACACTGGGGTCTCAGGAGGGCCAAGTGGAGGGGCAGAATCGCCTGCTTCAACCTGCTGGCCATACTGCTTTTGATTCAGCCAGGATACAATTGGGTCTCTGGGCTGCAAGCACACATTGCCAGGTCATGTCCAGTTTTTCATCCACCAGTACTGCCAAGTCCTTCTCTGCAGGGCTTCTCTCAATCTATCACCCAGTCTGTGTAGATATTCGGGATTGCCCAATCTAGATTCAGGACCCTGCCCTTGGCTTTGTTGAACTTCATGGGATTCATCACTGTTATATCCGATTAAATCTATTTATATTTCAACCCTTGTGTTTCTTTGCTTTCCTCAATTCCCCTTTCTGGTTGACAGTAAATTGTTATGGGTTTTCTCAAACCATTACAACTGCCTATGCCATTAATAAAAAACTTTAATAATATTGGACCCCATTGTTACCAATATCCATTGTGCTGTTGACTTCAACCCTTTGGATATGGCCATCCAGCCAATTTCTTATCCACCTAGTAGCCCATCCACCAAATCCATACCTCTCCAATTTAGCAACAAGGATGTTGTGGGGAACAGTATCAAAGGCCTTAGAGAAGTCTGTATAGATGGATTGGTTGCTCTTCCTTTCTCGACTGATGCATTCATTCCATCATAGAAGGCTACCAGATTAGTCAGGCACAATTTGCCCTTAGTTAAGCCATGTTGGCTGTCTCTAATCACCTCCCTGTCATCCAAATGCCTTGACAGAGTTTCCAGGAGGATTTGTTCCATGATTTTACCATGCACAGAGATAAGGCCGACTGGTAAGTAGTTCGCAGGGTCCTCCTTTCTGCTCTTCATCAGAAAACAGTATTAGAGTGATTCTGTAAGTGGCTTTGGATTTCATGCCTTTGATTGCCCTGATCTCTCATTGGTATTGTACCTCATTGAGCAATGCATATTGAGCTAATAAAATACCCACAATACAATGGGTATCTTACTGCAAAAATTTTCTCAGAGATTTGAAGTTAGTTGTCAATGTGTCAAAACAATGGTACCTTGCGTGAATTAGAGGAAAATCTGTGAAAGTGAGAGGCATCTCTCTGAGGTTGACCTGCTGACTGTATAATTTGAATTATTTGGAGGGAAGAGAAGAAAAAGAAAATAATTCTTTAATATCAGTCCCACTCTGTTTAAAACAATAACCTGTTTAGCTCCTGCATGTTAAATAACAACTACCATCAACCTCCTTTAGTACTAATTTAAATTAATAGAGCTTACCATGCAAGACTAATTGAAATCCCAGTCCACATTTTAGCAAAAATCCATCAAAGCCAGAACTGGAGGAAAAAAATGTAGAAATCTATAACATACGTAAAAATTATTTTTGGCCTCTATAGTTACTGAAAGACAGTCACACAGAGAACATGGAAGGAGGAACATGTTATTGTGCTAACCTTTATGTATTTTATATTTGACACGAACTGTTGAACAGCTTCTGCCCTGCCTTAGGTAGAGAAGCAAAGAGAGAGGAAGAACAGGCATGCAGTACTTGCTCCCCTGCATATCTAGGTTAAGTTCTTGCTGCCCAGGCTCCCGAGTGTTTTGAAAGCTGTTATAGCATCATTAATTTCACTAATCACACCAAAGATAAGTGGGTCAGATACAGGTGGCCCACTGGCCCCGGCCAGCTGTCCACTGCTAGCATTGGGGATAACAGATGCTTCAGCTCTTGCTTGGTATATACTTCCACAGCATGTATGGGGAGGTATCCTATTTATCTCCTGCCTTCCAGGCAGAGGCCCTCCAGGAACAGCTAACAGTGCATTGACTCCATCTTTCCTCAGCACCAAAACTACAGTGGAATAGTTTGGCCACATGACTAGAAAAACGCATTAGCACTGATCAGAGTTATATTAACACATAAATGACTAGGCATTTTTGTATACTAGTATCTGAAACCTAGAAAAAACAGAAAATAAGAGTGCAGTCCACAGTGTTGAAGGACAAAATGCATTTCATATCCGAGTGAAGAGAAATTTTCGTTTTCTAAGTATTTTTCTTATTTGGAGTTGTATATGAACATGGATATTTTCTGCTGGGAAATTCTTATGAAAATTCTGTAACAAACTAGTAAATGAGGGCAATGTACACATTACAGGTCTAGGTTTTGACTACCTCAGAAACTACGTTTCTATCAGATCAGTCTGTTTGATTCAGACACACATATTTTTAATAAGACAGACCTCAATATCAAGGCTATTAATATAAAGTAAATCATAGGCTTATTTATGCAACTAGAAAATTGTCAGCCTTTCCTACAGTTAGCAAACTAGGATCTCTCTCCACAGTTCAGCTTCAGCTTTGCATGAAGCTAGTACAAACTTAACTGTTTCAAGCTTCCATACATATCAAACTTGGTAGAATTAAGTAAATGATTTGGAAATCTTTGGTGGTGATAGAGCACTCTGGGTGAGACTAAGTGACAGACACACTAAAGAAGCCAATTTAAGAAAAGCTAAGTACAAGTCTCAGAACCTGGCAGTAACCACATTTTATATTAGCATGCTATTAAACACAAATCACTTTTCAGGCAGTTTCTTTTTTAGAAATAAACATTAATGTTTGCTCTAACAAAGAGCTTAAAAGATTTTAAAAAAATTATAATCTAGTTCCTTATTAAGAAGATTGCAATTTAAATGTAATTTTTTGTAGACTTCAACTTGTTAATATGGACTTAATACAGTTTTGCACTGAATAATCATGCTTTAATGCAAAAGGAAGAAATGTGTTTTATGTTAACATACATTTAATGAGAAGACTATAGTCTGTCAAACCCTGAAATTAGTGGATCACATGTCCCAAAAAAATGAATAACGTGGCAAAGAAGAACATTCCAGTGTGAGATCTACACCAGTTAGGGGTGCTTTTCACAGCAAAAGATAAAGATTAGTATAGCATTTGCCACATGTGCTTAACATAGAATTAATGAGATAAGCAAGGCTATGACTTTGTGCTTTGGTTTTACTGGGAAATGGAAAATTTATCATGATCACAAGTTTCTGAGATTTTCAGAGTCAGTCCAAGCATTTCTATCATGACAGATTATTTTATAAATAAAATAAAATAAAATAGTTGCTTGCATTTTAAATTAAAGGAATGTTAATATGCTGGTCACACTCACCTTAAATATTGAAACAGGAAAGTTCTTGATGGTAACAGAATTAAATTTATATTTCTCATTCCCTCTTAATCCCTCTCTCCCAACTACATGAATTTTGAATTGGGAAATCCATTTTTGAGTAAAATACATCAAGCACCCATCTTTTCTCTGTGACTGCTTTAAAGTTATGCACAGGTACAAAAATGTTTCCTAGTCAAGAGAATTTGTAATTAGAACACATTTCTGAATGTCTGTATTTCAGATTTGTTCCACTAAAACAGAAAGGGTTTGCATCTGCTCTTTGCATAGAGTGTTCTGCTTTTATTTTGTGATTGCCTTCAAGCATCTCTTTATAGTTTTCCTACACTCACTCTTTTAGCAAGTTCTTGCTTACTAGCTTGGATTTTAAGATGAACATTGCTAGTGTATGGGAAAAGAAAATTCTACTTCTTATTTATTACTCTGAATAATATGCCAAGGATATAATTCTGATTCTTCTGCAGAATATATGAACCCTTAATCTGCCCTTATCAGGATTATGGTGTCATCATCACTATCATTAAATATTATTAAAAATAATTTTTAAAAATCCCCTACTTTAAAATTTAACTTGTCCCAAAAGAACCTGCAGAATTTTCAAAATGGTATAAAATTCAAATTTATTTCCAGTACTAAGAAAATACATTACACACAGTTCTTTTGTTTTATTGTGCCTCACAGTCCTTTACATTCCTGTGTGCTAGCCTGTTCTGTTGCCATGTTTCAAAACATGATGGAAAGTCATTCTTCAGAAACCACATAAAAATCCAATTGCATTTCTGTTTCTTTGTTACATAAAATACAGCCTAAATATCTCTGTTTTTCTAGTTTTAAGAAGCAATATATTTATTGCAGATCACCGTATATAACCAGTTTCTCTTTTGTTTAATATACTTACTTTTAATTAGTTCACATGTTCAATATTTATGGCTCATGGATTTTCCATGATTAGCAAGCAGTAGTGTATTTACCTCTAATTATTTTTGTGCAATTCATTCACCATAAGATATTTTGTATAAGAAAAATTTATATAAATTTATATACATTTATAATTCTAAAATGTATTTGCAGTTCTGCTTCACAGGTATATAGACCATGAAGGTGACTATCAATTCTGCAGTTAATTGCAATATTTATATTGTTTGCAGATTATTTAAATTTTTCCTTGTTTTCTTTACTTTATCCAAATAAATTAAGAAGTATTTCAAGTTGACCAGTTATGAACTGATACTATATTATGTAAGTAGCTGGAAAGATCAGACATAAGTATTTCCTTAGGTCATGAGCTTAAAAGGAATACACAGAGATACTTTGAATTTTTCTTTATATACAGAATAGTGTATACAGTGGGAGTATTACTAGCTTTCATGTGGATTATTTAATATTATCCCTACAAATTTTCATGTCCACCTCCCCTTCCCCCTTCCCCATAATGGCTTTTTGCTCTCACAGAAACTTAAACCAACTCACTTTTCTGCCAATGGCTGATAAACACACCTACCATTATTCATATCTAGAAGAGCTGATTGAAACCATGACAGGATTTTATTTTCTGACTCCAGTATCAAATTGGAAGATTTGAAGGTATGTTTCAAATATCAAGTAAAATAAACAAAATACTTGTCCTCTTTCTTTTTTTTTTAAACAGTTATCCTCACAAGAGATGTACAGAAAAATGTGTCCCATCTTCACAATTGGATCTGATGCCAGTTAATGGACTTCAGAAAACTAAATCAGTTCTTCTCAAGGTAACTTATATCTACTTCAAATATTCTGAAAATGATAATCAGTTCCTCAGAAAATCCCAATGTGGAGAGAACTTGAAGCACAGTGAGGTACTGAGAACAAACTCTTTTACAATTGTTCTATTTCATTTCCCATAACCACCATATGCTATTCACATTACATCTGCTATCACAGAGATAGAATAATTAATTTGTGCTGACACTGTGGTATTACCTTTGGTTATCCTCAAAGAACGCTAAAATACTAAGTTCCCACAACATTTCAGCACCTGCAATGTGAGCTCTCAAATCAGCCTATTCAATGTTCAAGAGTATTGCAGTTTCTGAAAAATTACAGAGGAAATTAGAACGGAAATACGCAGGAAAGGGCACAAAGGCCAATGTGATTCTTAATTTTATGAACTGCTTTCTTTCAGTTTTATGCTAAAATAAGATGCCAGATAAAGTTACTAGTAGAGAATATGACATGAGAAACACGAATTGAAAAGTAATTTAAACTTGAAGTAAATTGTCCCAGGTGAATAAGCAGTACATTATTCAGACTGCAGAAAACCCTCAACATTTAAAAGGTATTCTCAGGCTGCTAACAGTAATAAGTGTCTAAGGTCACCTTCACATTAAGCTGCACTGTGACTTTCCTTGCTAAAATCTTGACAGAAATCTAAAGCATATAAGAAGAAATGTTGCAAAATTTGCTGTGTTGATAATATTCTTTTTTTCTTTTGGAGAAATATGTCAAGCATAATCAGGTCTGGAATGGTGACAAGTAGTTACTAAGGACATGACTGGCAAACTGATCTTGTCTGAATCTGGCTACCAGCACCAATACTCGCCGCTTGCCTCATCCACGTACCATGGGATGGGGCTCTTTCTGGTGAGGCCCCTGCTTCTGCTCATCTTGCTGTCACCCTCAGCTCCTTTCTCACTTTCTCTCAGGGAGCAGCCTGCCCTTGTTGTGACCTTACAAGTTCATGTTGTACAGACTGTGACTGAGAGGATGTTTAAAAACCCTTATGTACTAGGATCTTTTAAACAGAGCAGTGCTCACGTGGGGAAACAGATGTCTCAAATCCTGATTTATGATCAGTCTCCGTCTGGATGGTGACAGGAGTCTCCATTGCAAGGAGACTTTGCGGTGAGATCTTCATCTGGATCAGGAGAGACTCCCTGAAACACAGCTCTGCTGAATCCTTACATCCAGTCCTGTATCCTGTGGTCCTATGTAACCACTCCAGCATATACATATTATATTGCTATTGATTAACTTCAACTGTGCTCAAAACACTTCATATCTTAAGTATGTTCAAAAGACCATCCTAGGTGACCACTTCTGTATCTGGCAGAATAATTTCTAATGTTTAATTAAAATGATTTTATCCATTTAAAGTTAAATCAATTCTGCAGCAAAAACTGCCTCAGAGGCTCTGGAGCAGCCAGATTCTCCATCCCAAATGTTAATCAACACATTGAAGCACATGGGTAGACACTGTGAATTACCAAGTGTGCAGCAGAGGAAATTGCCTGGACTCTCTGAATTTCCTACCTGGAGAGCTCTTGCAACAATTAATGAAATATTTTGTGGTGAAGTTGGGGAGTTAATCCCCTCATCTCAAATCAGTCCATGGGTTCACCACAGCGGAAACTGGACAGGGATCAGCCAGAGGATTGGTGACTGAATGCACTGGGAGTGCACATGGGCACAGCCATGATACCCACCTACATCAAAATTAAAAATACAGGACAACTTGAATTTCACTCTTATATAATATTTATCATTTAAATTCTGTAGGTCTTGCTACAACTAGAGTAAGTTTTTCAGCATTTAAAAAATGTATGTTTGTGCTTGTTGTCTAAAACTAACAAACTTTGATTAACACAAAATAAAGATAAACTTTTAGCACATTCCTGATCAGGGTTTTTGTCTGCTACAGTACAACACATAAGTATCTTTCTGATATCTGGCTCAGAGTTGTTGTCAGAATGATAATAAATTTGGACAAAATTTTGGAACCAATTGCACATATCTTCTAGTCGCAGAACTTGCAGAGTAGGAGTTTCTCTTTTCCTGCAGGAAAGTACAATAAAACCAGATTAGTGATATCCTAATTGAAAAGGTTTTTGCTGTTGGAAACTTCAGCTGTTCTTGCTGTTGTTAATTGGCTGAATGAGAAAAGACTAAATTGACTAACATGGACCACGGCATGAAGTTCTTGTTGAGCAATGGGATAGCTGCTGGTCCTGTGTGTTAGCAGTGATTTTTGCTGCAACGTGAAATTCCTAATGAAAATAACTACTTCAAGGATGAAGACAAGATGAATCACTGAAAGATTTTACAAACCTTCCCTACAATTACTCTTAAAATTTTGTCACAGGTGTCTGTCACAAATGTACATATGGTAACAAAATTGTTTTCACTTTCTTCTCCAGTGGAACAAAATATTATGCAGGGTTCTTCAAGCATCTCTGTGGCAAAGAGACAATATTTTCTTTTACTTGCCAGCACGGAAACTGAACAAAAGAAAAGTACCTATATTTTGGAAGTAATACTGAACTACCTTCAAAGAAGGCAAAGAAGACATCATTTTCTCCGAAAGAGAAATAGAGGTTGGACCAGTCCTGTAGTTCATTCTCTTTTATTCGTCTCACACAGCTGAGTCATGTTCTCATTGTCAGCATGCTTAAAAAACTCTCACTTAGGCCTCCATAAGTCTCTTAAGGCCCACTCTTCATAAACTTTACATTGTGTGAGGCAATCTAATGAGTCCTTTCATAAAAGCATGTATCCAGACATTTAAAAAAGGTTCTCATGTTGTCCAGTAGGAAAAGTTCCAATTTAAAAATGAGACTACAGAGTCAAAACTACTTTCCAAATCTAGCCTATAGGGAAATGAAAGAAGGAGCAGTAAATTCAGCCCACTTTTCCACTGCCTCTCTCTTTTCCCCACTTGGTCCCAACAGAACATTCTTTTCATGGCTTTTAGAAGCTATGGAGTCTACCACCACCACATATCAGAAAAGGATGAATGAAAGCTGCAGTAGTCAGCTTCTAGTAGCAGTCTGAAAGGTTTCTGGGGAAATAATTCATGAAGGCAGAAATAGAGCTGAGAATGGAAAGCCTGAATGAGCTGGAGCTAATCTATTACTTGAAAGTGTCAGCAGCAGCAAAAGTGTTATCTGCTGTTTGCAGCAGGACTGTGGATATATGTCATGCCTGGATTCCTACTTTACTTACCCTTGGACTCATCTTAGTGGATGGGAACCGTTTGACTTTATTACTGTGATTAAATCAGTGTGCTTTAAACAACTTGGAGCTTTCATTTCTGGCCAATGTAGACAGAATTGGTCCTATACTCGTAGCAGACTAGACAAAGCTGAATTTTGCTGTCTGGAGGAGAAAGGCAATATGAATTTTGGGAGGAGAATGGCAATTGATTAATCTGTCTCCTTTCTGCCCTCCATAGGGATAAGGCTTTCCTTTTCCCTGGAAGAGGAATTCATCAGGGCCATACCAACAGCAGTCTGCTGTGCTCAGTGTACTAGCAGCATGTTGCTATTTGAGGCACTCCAAACTTTGTCAAAAAATTGGTGCAAGGCTGTATGCACCAGCAGCAAGACTGACAGGACTCCCTGTTAATGAGGGTGTTTTCTTTCCCTCAGCAATCTACCTGGGACAGGTAGTTGTCTATTGCAATAATGCTAGCCTAGCATCAGTCAAAAGGAACTTTTCTGCTATTCAGGCAGAACATGACATAATAAATATCAGAATATTTATGTCAGCCTATAAAATCAGTTTGAACTGGTTAATGCATTTACTGGAAGACAAGGAGTAAATTACTAGGTGACCTTAAGAGCTTAATTAATTAAATCTTTCTTTTTACTCGATTTCTTCATGAGGTAAAATGGGTTATATTAATGGGTAATCAATTCTTAAACATATTAATTTAATTGTTCTTTCAATGCCATTTTGTTGTAACACATACAACCTTATTCGAAGCAGCTGAAAGAAAAGTTAAAAAGCTATAGCTCAATTATAGGTCTAAAAATAATGCTGAAGACTAGGTGTAATTCAGTTTGAAGTTAAGACACATAAATTAAGTTTCTACAAGCTGGAGTGCATGTGTATGCAAGGACTCTAAACTCATCATCTGGCTGACATTCTGGACCCAGTTTGGCTTTTTAAACACACCTGTCTGCCGAGATTTCATAGCGTATCATAGACATATCCACCAGGGTACATATGATACAGATCATACAGGAGGTTCACACCTCCCTGCAACAGTAGACAGCAGCCAGACAAGTTACGCTAGAAAGGCTGAAATGGCACTAGCTGCCTATGTGAGGAAATGAAGTAGAGCTCCTGAAGGCTAATCACCCAAATGTCTTCCATTTGACTGTAAAGACTGCCATGACAGTGATTGACAGCTGTCTTAAGAAAGCTGACTGAAAGAATTGGAGACATTGGGGGCACAATGGAGGTTTAACCAAAGAAATGGCCATGAGTTTAAGAATGCATTTCACCCATGTAGCAATGGAAAAAAATATTTGCTGACTGGGTGGAATCCTCCCTCTACAGGTTTGTGGATGATGGCAAACTGGAAAAAGGGGTCTGGAGGGCTGGGATGCTGTGCAAAGGGACTTAGAAGAAGTGATCTCACATAAACTTCATAATGTAAATGATTAAATGTAAATGTTAAAAATGTAAACACTGAGTCCTGCACTGTGAACACAATAACCCAACAAAACAGTACTGGCTGGACATCAACTGGACAAAAAGCAGTTTAGTAGAAAGGAGCTGGGGGTCCTGGTGGGCAGCAAATTGAATTTGAGGCAGCAGCGTGCCCTTGCAGCAAAAAAGGGCAACAGTATCTTGGGCTGCAGTAGGAGGAGTGTTGCAAGCAGATCCAGGGAAATGATTCTTCCCTTCTCTTTGGCTTTTGTGACACTACTTCTGGAGTACTGTGCCCAGTTTTGGGCTCCTCACCACAAGAAAGACATTGACGTGTTGAAGCAGGCCCAGCAAAGGTTTACCAAAGTAATTAGAGGGCTGGAACACATGACATATGAGGAGAGGCTAACAGATGAGGTTGGTCTTAGGAAGAGAAGCGAAGGTGGAGATCTCATAGATATCTTTAACAAGCTAGTGGAAGCATACAGAGAAAACCAGGCTCTCTCAGGATGAGAGGCAATGAACACAATTTACAATACGGGAAAGTCTAAATAGATACAAAGAAATACATTTTCATTATAGAGGTGGTTAAATTGGCTGTCGAGAGAGCTTGTAGAATGTCCATCTGCGAATATATACAAAACTTGATTGGATAAAGTGTTAATTTACATTATGTAAATTGGCTCTTTTTTGAGCAGGATTTTGGACAAGCGGACCTCCAGAGGCTTCCTCCAACCTAAGTTATTTTGTGATTAATGATTCTATGATAATAACAAAGAAAAAAAGTGAAATAACTGTAGCAATGTAGTGAAATCCTCCTGGCTTTTGTGTTAGACTATGGATAAGGAAATAATGGTTTGCAAACAGGTAAACCGCAATATTCTAACAGTACTGAGAATTTAAAAGTAACCATTGAGACTTTTCTCCTAATGCACACTTTCTTTTTTTTTTTTTTTAATTTTAAATGTTCTTGACTGATTATTGTCAGAAATGTAAAAAGACTCCAGACCTTGCAAAAATGAGAGCAGGCAGACTTATACAGGCACCAAGCACAGAGAGAGAACTGTTAGCGCTCTTGCCAGTTTGTGTTTTGTGGGACTGGTCTGTCATTGCTGTATTGCACAGAAAAATAATTCTCTGTGCGTATGCATAAGGAGTAGAACATCAGTTTAATACTGTTCTATACACGTAGAGAGCAAGGATAACTTGATGAAATACCAATCAAGTAAAATGAACTGTTTCCTCCGCATAAGTTAATTTTATGCAAAAGCCACTATATTTAATGACACGCTTTTTAAAACTAACTTTACAAGTATCTTGAAAACAAAAAATTGGCATTTTTACCATCTGCTGTACCTATTTAAATCTACCGAGTAGGTAGATTTGCATTTTGTAAGATGGAAAGGGCAGAGACACAATCTGTCAAGCACAGTTCATACTTGATATGGATTAAAAAACTGTTAATCAAGTTGACAAGCATATATTTAGAAAGTATCCTGAGCTATTCAAAGGGATACAGTTTGATCTTCAGTATAATGCAATAGAAGAAACTGGCTCAAAAGAGAAATACAGGAAAAACAGACTTCAGCAGAGGTCAACGTGCAGAGATCAACATGTCTATGGAAGATGTACTGAATAGCTGAAAACTGACTTGTATATTGATGGATTTCAGTAGCTGATCTCATCTGCACTACTTTCTTGTATAACTGAGTTGTTTTGGTCCTCTCCCTCTTTTCTGATATTAGCTGGCACACAACTATACCAACACAAATGAAAATACATTCATATGCTTCCACAGTTCACCACTCTAAACAAGTTTGATCTCTTCTTTAACCTAAGTTCATGTAACATAAATGTGAAAAAGGGAAAATTGCCTCCATAGCAAAAACATGTTGTGTAAGTTAAAAGCATTTGAAGTTTCTGTCAGATTTAAAGAACTCTGACTTTGATATAAGGATATTCATGTAGATTAAGAAAAAATACACATTTGCCTTAGTTATATGACAGCTTTAAAAAGATCTTAACATAAACTCTAAAAATTCCCAAGATTCTTCATTCTTATGCATATAAAATTAAATTTAATTTTGGAAGAGAAGTGGCAATAAGATTTTTTAATCACCTTAAAGAATTTGGGCAGTTACAAATTAAGTAAAATTTGCTTTTAGGTTTACAGAGTTTTAAAACTCCACCCAATTTTTTTATACTTTGCAATTTCACTTTCCACTTCCTTAAAATATCAATGTTTTGACTAAGAAAAAAATTGCTAAAAAATTTTGCAACATCTTGTGAAGAACTCTTCAGACCTATCTCATGGCACTTTTATCCCTATTTTAAATAGATTGTGTATCTCTTCCAGTAAGGAACTAAGACCTTGAAGTTAAAGTGGCATAAATTTGTTATAGATCCTAAGTAAAATGAAGTAGATGGAAAACTAGAATACTATTTACCTGTTAGAATGTTGCAAAGAGAGATGCCTGTTATTGTCCTCATGGAGGACAAAAACAAAGTGATGGGGCTTTTAAAACAAAAGGCAAATAAAGAGTAAACGCAGATAAAAGTTTCAAGCAGGCAGCAGATTGCATGCTATCAGGAGGAAAGTGAAAAAAGAGTTGCTTTTATCCAACTCAAACAGGAACCAAATAAAAGTAGAGTAATTTTCAGTGTTAGTTAGTTAAGGCTATTTTAGGAGATGATAAAGGCAAAGCTTGAAGCCACACATTATATTTCCACAGCTTTTCTCTGCTGAATATAAATTACATTTAATGGCTTTATTTCACACATATTCCAATTGACTTAGGGGCATGGCCTGCAAACAAATTGGCAGTACTGACTTTATAGCCTTGCATTTCATGCTCCTCTTAGCCACTAGGATTCATTTTAATCATCTCACCTCATTGTCCTAGGGAAATATTATCAGACACGGAAAAGATTGCTAGCAAGGCTCTAAATTTCAGATCAATATTCATCACAGTATGCAGAATGCCAAGACTAAATTCAAGAGAAAACTTCAGCACTTCAAATTAATCTTGCAATGAGTTTTTACACACAGAAGAGTTATTATTGGCTTCCCTAAGTCAGAGTTTTGAAGAGGAAAAATAAATTTGCCAAGATAGACTTACTGACTGGATAGCTAAAGCTAGTGAACTCACTAAGCGGCCAGCTATATGTGGTATAAAATTGCCTAAACATTACATGGAACAAGAAATTTTGCTTTTACATTTCCTGCGTGCAATTGTGAGACTAGGAGAGGACATGATTTCTATGATGGAATTTGTGCCTAACACCTCCGGAATGTCAAACTTTTTAAATACAATAATTAGATGGAAACAAAAAACCCAACAATTAAATATACTGAATCATTTAAAGGAGATTAAAATCCTACTGCTGAAGGAGACAATATTCTCAAGTCCATTTTAGTGAAAAAATTTAATTTCACCTGCTGGATAATGTAAACTTAGCAAATAATGTGTATGTGAGGGAAAATGATGATTTCTCAAAAATTAAGTTTTCCAGTTGAAGTTGCAGCAAATTCTATTTATTAAACTATTATGCTGTCTCTGGACTATTACATATCAACTGAATTTCTGTAACAAACTTTCCTCACAGCTATAAAGGTCTCTAAAATACACATACAAATTAAATAAAAAATAAATTCTGTAACCAGCAAAAAATTGAACTTAATTCAAAACAAAAAATACATGTTTTCTTTTTATTCATTTGTAAATGAAAATCTGTTGACTCAATCATAAGCAGAAAACTATTGTTTGATGATTGTCTTGTGCTTTATTCTGACTTTATCCTGAATAGAATCATAGAGTTGCTAGATTGGAAGGGACCTTTCAGATCATCAAGTCCAACCATCAACGTAACACTGACAAAAACCATCACTAAACTTGTTACCAAGCACTATATCTACCTGCCTTTTAAATACCTTCAGGATGGTGACACACTCACTTCCCTGGGCAGCCTGTTCCAATGCTTAAAGCCCTTTCAGTGTAAAAGTTTTTCTTAATATCCAACCAAAACCTCTTCTGGTACAATTTAAGGTATTTCCTCTTGACCTATCACTTGTTACTCGCAAAAAGAGATCAACCCCCACCTTGCTACAACCTCCTTTCATGTAGTTGTAGAGATCAATAAGGTCTCCCCTCAGCCTCCTTTTCTCCAGACTAAAGAATGACAGTTACCTCAGCTGCTCCTCAGAAGACTTGTGCTCTCGTCCCCTCACAAGCTTTGGTGCCCTTCTCTGGACTCACTCCAAAATCTCAGTGTTTTTCTCATATTCTAGGTGGGGCCTCACCAGTGCTGAGTACAGGGGGGACAATCACTTCCCTAGTCCTACTGGCCACACTGTTCCTGATAAAGGTTAAGATGCTGTTGCCTTCTTGGCCACCTGGGCACACTGCTGGCTCATGTTCAGCCTGCAGTCAACCAACACCCCAGGTCCTTTTCTGCCAGGCAGCTCTCCAGCCACTCTTCCCCAAACCTGTAGCGTTGCATGGGGTTGTTGTGACCCAAGTGCAGGACCTGGCACTTGGCCTTGTTGAACCTCATCCCACTGGCCTCGGTCCATCAATCCAGCCTGTCCAGATCCCTCTGCAGAGCCTCTCTAGCCTCCAGCAGGTCAACACTGCCACCCAGCTTGGTGTCGTCTGCGAACCTACTGAGGGTGCACTCAATCCCCTTATCCAGAACATTGATAAAGATATTAAAGTGAACTGGCCCCAGTACCGAGCCCTGGGGGACACCACTCATGACCGGCCGCCAACCTGATTTAACTCCACTCACCAGCACTGTCTGGGCCCAGCTATCCCACCAGTTTTTTACCTAGCAGAGAGTACACCCATCCAAGCCATGGGCAGCTAGTTTCTCCAGGAGAATGTTGTGGGAAACCGTGTCAAAGTTTTTACTGAAGTAAAGCAAACAACACCTACAGCCTTTCCCTTGTCCACCAAGGGGGGCACCTTGTCATAGAAAGAGATCGAGTTTGTCAAGCAGGACCTGCCCCTCGTGAACCCGGGCTGACTGGGCCTGACGACCTGGCTGTCCTTCATGTGCTGCATAATAGCACTCAGAATGATCTACTCCATAACTTTCCCAGGCACCGAGTTCAGACTGACAGACCTGTAGTTCCCCAGATCATCCTTCCGGCCCTTCTTCTGGATGAGCATCACATGTGCTAGCCACCAGTCTACTGGAACCTCCTCAGTTAGCCAGGACTGCTGTTAAATGATGGAAAGTGGCTCAGTGGGCACTTCCGCCAGCTCCCTCAGTACCCTTGGGTGGATCCCATCCTTCCCTGTAGAAGACATACTTCCTTGTGTATGTCTAGGTACTGTAGCAGGTAAGAGTTCCAGAAGTTGAATAAGAATTACATTTAAGAAAACTCAAAGCAAGATCATATGGAAAATAACTTTTGTTTTAAAAAACAATATGTTTTTCTGTTATTCACATTCATTCCTTCACGTATTTCACTCATTCTTCCATACTAGCACCAACAGGTATAACCAATTAGTCAGGTTAGCATCACTTGTGGTGACATGGAAGATAAGGTTGCCAGATATCAAGTCACCTGTTACATTCTTCTTGACTAGTGACAATGAACTGATTTGGGGCTAAAATATTTTATAGTTTTTATGAGTCAATACTTGATATGGTCTGACCTTTCACCCCTGAGGTCTTCCATCCCTCACTTCCCTCCCTATAAATCTAAGGTAAGGTTGCTGCCCATTGCCTTACTTTCCATATCTTATAGCTGAAGTCTGTTTTCCTGTTGGAAAGGGAAGAAGAAGAATCAAAAATGCAAGATTGTTGTCCATCTGTTATAAAAGTGCTGGTTTTCTATTGAAAAGTCATCTGTATTGTAGTTTTGTTGAAAATTTACCTGCTTCAGTGCTCACTCATGTCCTGTTTCTAAATACATGCCTTTTCTTTTTCCCTTTCCTTTTCCTTTTAAACTACAAAAAGTTATCTTTAGTTTCTCACAGTATCTTCTATTTTCTCATTCTACTATGATTTTGTCTCCTCAGCTATTCTTTATTTGTTTTTCATAAAATGTACTGTTATATATTGAAGAGAATATTCTAGCTGTGACATTAGCAAAACCGACAAGAGGGGAATTATTTCATTGCTTATAAGGTAAAATACATCCCAGAACTGAGCTTTCTATTTTCCTTTTTACTTTTCTTTCCTTTATTACAGTACTGTGTCATTGACTTGATTTGCAGTCCATTAAAACTCCTAAATCTATTTTTAAAATAGTACTATAAAACAGCTATTCCCTATTTTTATATCTCTCAATTTAATTTTTCCTTCTGCTTTATAGTATATTGCTTTTCTCTTTTGTTAACTTCATCTTATTTAATTGGAGTCAAGAATGATTTTGACAAGCTGATTCAGATCTGTCTTTGAAAGTGTTTACTCTTTTCCTGGTTTGATGATATCTGCAGAATGTCAAAGAACATTTCATACTCCTTTGTATGAATCCTTCATAAAAACAGTGATTTCAACTGGACCCATCCCAAGCCTTTACAAGAATCTCACATCATATGTTCACACAACCTCACTGAATTTCAAATATGTATTAGCTGAATGTGGCTTTTAACCTATTGTGCATTCATCTTACAGTGTTTTTTAATCTATGCTGTTCAACTTTTCTGATTTTACTGGAAAATAGTAGAGGCACCATGATTTTAGAGGAGAGGGAATGGTAAGTGGCCATCCTTTCTTCAGGGCACTGGAAATCATGGGTGGTTCTACTCTACGTTTTTCAGTGCTAGCAAATATGTACCCCTTATGCTGTATCTTCTGCTCATGCCTTTTACTGATCTACCATATGCATGCACTGAAAACCTTGGACATTTCCCTTCCTTACCTGCTCTAGTACTTTTCCTTCTACCTTGTGAAGTTCTATAAGCTGTAATAACCAATCAAGTACATCTTCTAACCAAAGGTTATCTGCAGAATTCAACTTCAAACCTTGCTTCTAAAAACAATGCTTGAACTACTGTACTGTTTTTTCTTCAAGACGCAATGGTTAAAGTTGGAAGGGACCATAAAGATCATCTAGTTTCAACTATTCTCCCATGGGCAGGGACACCTCCCACTAGACCAGGTTACTCTACCCCATCCAGCCTGGCCTTGAAGTCCTGAAGGATCTGTACATTGCATGTGTCCATGGATGAATCTTCCCTTTGGGATTATCATTCTGAAGTCACATAGACAGTTGACCACTGGGCAGATCACAGCTGATTACAGTTCATTGTCACCACATCCAACTGGGCCCTTCAAATTGTGACCCTTATGATCACATTAATGACATAGCAAGTTCAGACTGGATTTTACCCTATTCTGGCTGGTTTATGTTGCTCAACTTGGCTGAGGTTATGTAAGAGTCACCTTGCTTAACAATTAACACAAAAATTTAGGTATTTTTTCTTATAATACTTTAAAATTTCATCTCAACCTCCTTGTAATTACAAGTAAATTGCATTTTCTAACTACAGTCTATCTTCAGTTCCGCTTAGGTTCAAAAGCTGCAATAAACACCTTCACTGAAACCAGAGGACATAAACAGGAGAAGGTTCAGCAGTTGATCTTAGGAAGGCCTAGGCCTACTTTTCGTGTTTATACTATGTGGTGCAGTAATGTCATCCCTTATGTTAGCATGTATTACACATCCTCAATATTGCTTAAATCTTTTGTTCAGACTGGACCTATAAGGTTGTTTTTTTCTGGCTTCCCTATGAGGTCTCATGTGGCACTGTGCAAAAAGCTTTAATAAAAAGTAAAACGATCTCATCTTCTACTTCCTTCTTATCCATTACACTAAAAGTTACTATGTCAAGGAGGAAATTAGATTGTTTTGACATGATTTACTCTTGAGAAACCCATGTTGGCTGGTTTTTATCACCTTTTATTTTCCTGTAGAGTGCTTATAAATTGGCTGTTTAATAACTTTTCCCAGTATTCTTCCACATACTGAAAATACTGTGACTGGTTTTCCACTTCCAAGTGGAATTTTACTGTTTGCCCTTCCTCAGCCCCCAAAGACTTTGCTCTCCTATGAGATCTTAAAGATAATGAGTTGTAATTCAGATACTACTTTGGCTATTTCATTAAGTTCTCAAGGTTTTATTCCCCCACTCCTACATTGACCAATTTAATTGCATCAAATATATTTAAATACTTTATACCATGCCATTTTATTTTGATTTTCAGTATTAGAATTAACTACATTTGCCATCTGGTCACAAAGAGAAAGATAAGATGGCAATGAAAGCTATATCCTTCTTGAATTTTTTCTGTTATATGATCTTTATCTCATAAGATATCTTCATTTGCCTTTCTTGCCTTCAAGCTTATGATGTATTTTTAGAACCTTTTTCTCTTCCTGTTTATCATCTATTTTGTATCTTAATCTTCCAGGTTTTATCCCTAGATGATTGTGCTGGTTCTTGTAGAATCCTGCTTAATTTTGTAGTTTTGCTTTCACATTCTGTATTACTTTTTTTTTTTTTTTCCCCCCAAGTCTAACTGAAATCCTGGTTTATCTATATTTTATTTTTAATACAGTTTCCTCAGTTTCTGGAGATCTCTGTTTATTCTCAAAACCTGCAAATTATTATGTATCTTTCTTCCAGGAAAAGTCAAATCTTGCCATGTGACTCATCTGAAATTCTAAACAAAAAGCCTTTCAAAAAATTACTATAATTAATATTTCACCCCCTTTATTCCTTTCTTTTTGTTTACCATTATGAACCTGATCCTCCTGTGACCATCCCTGGAACACTCCACCTTCCAGTCCTCAGCCACTTCCTGTCAGTTGGAATCAAGACTGGAAACACTTGTTTCTTAGACTAACTCCCATTTCACATTCTCCCCAGTGCATTCTCTAACTTCTGTTAGAAGTTGTATCTGGCTGCGTTGCTTTCTAACAGATATTGGATAATTAATGTTTCCCTTTATCACTAGCTCTCACTCTTTCTGTTGCCAAAAATATTTAATTTCCTACCTGTGGTACAACTGTTTAAAAGAGTCTCTATCATTAAAAGTCTTTGTTCTTTTCCTTTATATATTCATGCAGAAAAAAACATACTCTTCATCAGTATGTTTTTAGGACAAATATATCTTTCTGAATATTTAACACTTCCTCCCTTTTTAGTTCAGCATTTGCCCTCTTAAATTTTAATCTTGCAACTTGCCATGAATGTTTGTGGTGCCAGTGAGGTTGCAGCTTTTTCTAAATATTAGAACATCAAGTTCTGCCTGTTTTTCACTCTGATGTTTAGACACTGCAGTTCCTTTTTCTTCCTTTTCCCTCTTCCACTAGTTGAATGAAGCAATCAGTTCTCAGCTCCTTTGGCTTGATAAGAATTGTGTTTTACTTACTGGAGGGCTTTTATCACCAGTTCCCATCAAACAATCTTTCTCTAGATTATTGAACTGATGATCTCCTCTATTGTATGGTGGTTCTTGAATAGAAAGGTTTTTTAATTTGTTCAAATTTGAGTTAGGCAAACTTGCTACAATGAAACTTAGATGATAAATATATGGAAGTGTATTTACCCTTAACGTGGCTAGTGTCTGGTTTTTGCTAATTATGGAATAGGGTAATGCAGCACATGTAGTGTCAACCACTAGGACTGAAATGTGTTTTCACTATGTAGAAAAAAAAACCCATATATTTTATACTTAATGCCAGAGAAAATACTTCATCCT
>VXAK01017506.1:51558-62734 GCA_013399435.1 Arenaria interpres | reverse complement strand
TGCTTTGGCAGGGGAGTTGGACGGGATGGTCTCTAGAGGCCCCTTCCAAATCTGACAATTCCCTGATTCCGTATTGTAACGGGCGTAAGTTTAATTTTGATGATTTGAATTGTAATCTAAGCGCTGTGTCTGGTTTTATCATATTCTGCGTGTTTTGGCAAGTGGAAGTGAAATTTAAAGTTTTCATAGGTAGTAATCCTGAACTGAAGAGGTGCTTTTGTTCTACTTAATCATTTTTGCGACATCCCCTGAAATCGGCATTTCTTCTCCAATGCAGAGGTTTGCTCAAGCCAACAGATATGCTGCTGTTCTCTCCCGCAGGGCAAGAGGTTGGTGGGAGCTTGAGGCAACTCGGGAGGACACAACTGTCTTCCCAGTTGGGCTGGGAGAGCCAGCCCACCGCGCCAGCACACTGCGGGCACAAGCCGAGTCGAGCGAGTTGGTTCTAGATAAAATCCTTGGGTCTCTCCTGCTCTCCCCTGGGACCCGCAGCGTCTCACTGTAAATTGTGGCCCTGCTGCACCCCGAAATATTTTCTGGAAACCAAATTGTTTTGCCAAGAGCTTCACAAAACGTATCTGCATCCCCTCCTTTGTGTGTAAGCTTTCTGTAAGAAAACAGTGCTGGAAGGTTAAAACTTCACCTTTCCATTTGGTGAAGTGTTCAGCTGCTCGGCCTGTGGTGGGAGCGGGGACAGAACGTTGCAGGGCTCGCTGGGCTTCACAGCCGGGACGAGATGTCACCTGCAGGCACTGCTTCCACTCGGCCAAACCCCCAGGAGCAGCACTCCTCTCCAAGGGCATTGTCCCACCAGGAGGTTAGGGAGGAGGCTGAGGAGAGCTTGTTGGCCTGCGGGTGAGTTGCTGAATATTTAGGTGAGATTAGGCCAGCAGAGAGTGCAGTACAGAAATATATGGATATATAATACATGGATGCACATTCATAGGAACCCTAAAGCCCAGTTACCCTGACTGTGGAACAAATTGGCATTTTTTTTCCATCCTTGTCTTTTACCTTTTCTCTACCTTTCTTATATTGACTGTTCTTATGAATATTTTTTTTCTGCCATTTTAATTATAACCTCCTCATGGTATGGATAATCCTTACAATAAACCTCAGTCTGTATTTATTTTGTTTAAAATTGTTTTGAATTATCATGGTCTGTACTTTTTAGAATAGATCCTGAGTAACCTCATGGCCTGGTTTTCATCCTCACTTGTACTCCCCTCCTACTGTTTTAAGCTCAATTAATTTTTCATTAAAAATAAGTTTGTAGGCTTTTCAGGGTAGGAATTGTGTCATCTTGCCTGTTTTGTGCAGCCCTGGAATAAAACGCCTGTTCCTATTCATGTTCTTAGGCTCATGTGAAGGATTGATGACATTCTAGGGGCAACAGCCTGTTCCGTGCAGATGCCCTGGTTTGTATGAATAGCCGTCAGTAAGATGTTTCTACAAGTTGTATCAAACTGTGCCAGTTTCCAGAAGTGTGCTGTAATGGAGGATGTCAGCAAGTTTCTTCTCCTCTGCTCTACTGCGAGAAGAAGAACTCAACATTACCTTCTTCCTTGGTATTTAGATTCGTATTTTGCTTACTTGAGGTTTGTAAGAATAAATTAGGAGGGTAAACAGCGTAATACATGTAACATACTACATAAGAGTAGTTACGTCGTCATGCCTCAGCCAGTTCCTCGGCTTAAACATCGACTGGTGGTGTGCTTAATAGAACAAATAACGCCGAATGGTAAGATGAAAATGTTGTGTATGGTCCTGAAAACAGATGTTTTGTGATGTTTTGGATAAAGTTGTACAGACAATTGTATGTTTAAAAAAAGACCCTGTAGATTTTTCCTATAATCCCAGTATTTATTGTCTGTTGCAATTATTTAGTGGGCTTTTTCTGTTTAAGATTTGTTCATGGGAAAAGGTTCCCGTTAGAACCTTAATTGGTTATATTTTAGAAAAGTAAAAGCTAAATAAGAGTATTGAACTCCTCTGAGATATGTAGAAACACACAGTACCTACAGGAACAACCCAACCCGTGTACAGATTGAGGTTGCTGCTTGGAGAAAGAATACAATGGAAACAACCTGTAGGAGGTGGCATAGTCACTATGCTCTGAATAGAGGAGTAGCAGCTTTAGACTTACCTTTTGCACAGAGTGCGTACCGCTTGTGTACACCCTTGTCGGGGATTTGATCCGTCTCTACAGTGTACCTGGGAGTATTTCTTATGGGAGGTTTTAGTATCTAGGACCGCATTTTAAGCTGACGATCGTTGTTTCAGAAACAGGCAGGGGAGTTTTGTTCGTATTTCCCCCCTGTCCTGTACATCGTCCAGTTCCACCCCAGCCGCTCCGCCTGTTGTGCCTCAGGTGCTGTACATATGATAGTCCACTCCCTGCCTGATAGGAGTCAAATGGAGAGCCTTCTGGAAATCAAGAGAGTACCTACCAGCAGGATATTCTAGCCATTATTTCTCTAAACCTACCTAAACTAAAGAAAACCCTGAAATGTGCTAAAATCTCCAGATTCTTCACTGGTGTTTTGGGTGAATGATGGCAGTCATCTTTTTCATTGCACTGGTGCGTGTTGGCTCTCATACTGGGAGTCTTGTGGTTAGCTCAGAGAATCATAGAATCACAGAATGGTTTGGTTTGTAAGGGATCTTCAAAGATCACCTAGTCCAACCTCCCTGCCATGGGCAGGGACACCTTCCACTAGGTCAGTTGTTCAAAGCCCCATCTGACTGGACCTTGAACGCTTCCAATGATGGGACATCCACATATTCTCTGGGCAACTTGTTCCAATACCTCACTACCCTCAGATCATAAATTTTTTTTATGTCCAGGTTAAACCTACCCTCTTTCATTTTAAATCCATTACCCATTGTCCTGTCACTACAGGTTAAAAATTCTCTCTTTGTCTTTCTTATAAGTCCCCTTTATGTATTGGAAGGCTGAAACAAGATCTTCGCCTTCTCCGGGCTAAACAACCCCAACTCTCAGCATTTCTGTGGAAGAGAGTTGTTCCGGCCTTCTGACTGTGTTTGTGGCCTTCCTCTTAACCTTCTCTAAGAGGTCCACATCTGTCTTCTGCTGGGGACCCCAGAGTTGGATGCAGTGCTCTGGGTGGGTTCTCATGAGAGCAGAGCAGAGGGGTTGAGTCACCTCCCTCCACCTCCTGGCCACCACTGATGTTGCCTTTTATCTTGTGTAGCTTGCTATTCCTCTTCTACTCTAAATCTTTGAGTTTGGAGATGTTGTGAGAGTTTTTCCTTCATTTCTGCAGCTATTTTGATGTACGTTGGCTTTCAATACAACCGGCATATTCCAGAAAGAGGAAAATGCCTTTGGCATTTTGGGAAGAAATCACAAGAATTTCTTCATTTACCTGAGTCTTGGAGACGGGGCAAGGAAATTCTTGACTAATAGAGCAGTGGAAGGTAACATTATTAGTAATGAATTAATTTTACCTTTGTATATAGGATTTTGATAAAAATGCAGCATGTCACATACTGATGTATTCCCTTTCATTAGAAGTGTTGTGTGAATGACAGCAAACTGAGTAGGAAGCAGTAATTATCACCCAGAGTTTTAGGTATAATTGGGCCCGTAGTGAGAAGTGTGAGTGCTTTGTTTACCGTGCACTTCAGTTCTGGAACATAAAAACACAGCTGGCAGCACAACGAAGAGCTGTCCTCATAACTTCATTCGATTTGATACCAATGTTAAAATTTATCTGATATTAAAACGGTGCATTGCAGGCGTGCATCGTGGTACTAGTCATTTAAATGTGCATTTAAATTTTATACAATATAAACTTCTAATGGTCTTCTATGATGGAGTGACTACATCAGTGGACAGGGGAAGAGCTTACAGATGCCATCTATCTGGACTTCTCTAAGGCCTTTGATACAGCCCCCACCCTGTCCTTCTCTCTAAATTGGAGAGGTATGGATTTGATGGATGGACTGTTTTGCAGATGAGGAATTGGTTGGATGGTTGCACCCAGAGGGTAGTAGTCAATGACTCGGTGTCCAGATGGAGATTGATGATGTGTGGTGTCCCTCAGGGGTCCAAATTGGGATCAGTACTGTTTAATATCTTCATCAGTGACATAGACAGTGGGATCGAGTGCCATCTCAGCAAGTTTGAACATGACACCAAGCTGAGTGGCGCGGTTGACATGCCTGAGGGAAAGGATGCTATCCAGAGGGCCCTAGACAAGCTCAAGAAGTGGGCCTATGTGAACCTCATGAGGTTCTGGAGGAGACATGGTGTTGGTACTGCGGAACGCGGAATGAGCTTGAATCAGAGGTATCTGACTGCATGGAAACCTACCAGTTGTGCCAGCCCTGTGCTGGTTCCCACAGAAGCAGTGGAGATTCTCTGCGCCTGAATCAGAGCTTTCTAACACTTGATCTCACTCTGGAAGTAAGACCCAAAGTTAAGAGGTGGCACAGAGGAAGAACCTGTGCTGTACAAACTCCTTATCCCGTCTTCTACCCCTAGATTTGCCTCCACTCTGATTCTTGTCCTGTGTTTGATCCCTCCCTTGCGCCTCGTACTGAAGTCTACTCCAGTGAAGATGCTGTGTTTCTGAGACACCTCCGTCTGTTTTCCAGTTCTCTACTCTTCTTCCCACTTCTTGCCCACTTCTAGCTCAGAGTCTGATCTGTTCTGCTGGCCCTGTAGTTGCCCTTTCAACAAGCAAGGGGGTCTGAAAACCCCTCGTACTATTAATGGTATGCAATTTCTGTACCAGTTGGAGAATACAGCTTGTTCGGTGTTCCTCGTCTGCTGCAGAATATCGATAGAGGTGGCTTCTCCCCAAAGCGGTGTGAGCTGTGTACAGTGTTTATGTCATGCAGTGAGGTACAGACTGCTGCATTGCCTGCGGAGTCAGAGCAGGGCAACGAGGGCACGTTTCTCTGGTGTGTACGTGTTGTGTATACGGGCACTCCTTTCTCAGGCACAAGCGTGTGCTTGAAAAGCAATCAAAGAGGAAGGATCCTTATAGCTGTTTGCAAAACCTAGCTAGCGCTCAGAAGTTGATGAGTGCTTAAGTTGCTAATGCGTGCTTAATTTTTGTCTTAAATTTTTCTCAGTCTTTAATATTGTCTAATGCATAGAACAAATGGTATTTATGTAATGAACAGCTATGCCATGCTTTGAATAGTTCGCAAAGAAGATAGAATTCCCTATTTCTTCTGGCATTGGTATGATATCATTATACTACTACGCTTCACGCTCACAAAGGAATTTAGTTTTTCAAGATCCTATGAGCGGAGAGGCATATTTATCCCATATTTATCCTAGTTTCCAAATGGGCGGATAAGGATCAAAGATTAAGGATGCAAGGATCTATTGTAAATTCTGGGAATTACGATTACACAGCTTGAGCCATTCCATCTCCCATTTCTCCGCTGACTTTCATACCTAGCACTCTTCCTGCAGCTGTATGAGCCGAGCAGCTGCCTTTGCCATCAGTGCCAGTGTTAGATACTGGCCTGTGCCTCCAGCACTTTTCCCTCAGCTGCACAGGCAGGCGGGCAGCTGCTTTTATGTATGAATACGTGGTGTTGGCATTGGTTATTAAGGCAGCTGCTCGCCCGTCCCTACAGCTGGAGGAAGGGTGTTTCCTACTAGGAACAGCTCACAGGAGTGGAGAGACTTCAAAACAAGGAAGGTATGGCCTGCTTTTTCATCTCTGAGCTATTTCGCTTAGGGCTGCGAAACTGTTTGATTTTATTAGGAAGTATAAACAATTAATGGAAGTAATTGAGTACCTTGAAGTTACCTACCATTTTTTTTCTTCTTTATGGGTTTACACTAGTGACAGTGTCACCGTGTGACTTGATTTCTTTTTTTTAAGCAGAAATGTTTTAGTTGCTTAATTTTAACCAGTTGAGTTGAAATTTTGTACTGAATTTAAAATCTTGTGACACTGTCTCTTTTAATTGTACAATTAGTGTTAGGATCTGTTCACAAAAGTTGCAGTGGGTTTTTGTGATTTTCATAGGTGTAGAGGTAAAATGTAAGCAGTGCATGGCCGTCCTTGCTTGTAGCACTTCGCTGGTTGTTCAGAGTACTTTCGTGGGGTTTAAAGACTCAAATGGGTTTGAACCTGGAGCTTTTAGTTCTGCCCTTATTTAGAGAAAAAGAATGAGAGCTTGCAGTATGGTTTGTGCAGCCTTTGACCGATGAAAGCTCTACTCTGCTGTATTTCGTCTAGTCATCAACAGCCAGTGGCAGCTTGGGTTTGGAAGGCCTGGTCCATATGAAACTTCCTCCTGTCAAATTCTCAAGTAACATAAGGCTTAGGAGAAAAGAAGAATGGGGATAAGTGAAAAGCCTGCAAGTGCTGTGTGTGACATAAAGCCATGCCATCGTCGGTAAATGGCATAAAGCCCACCACCAAGCTGCTTCAGACTTTGTGGACGGTGTTGAATGAAGTAGCAAAATTCTGCAGAGAGCACCAAAGTGTCTCTTGAAAGAGGAGAGCAGCGGAGAGCGAGCGAGCAAGGCAATATTTAAAATTCTGTTGTGAGTGGGCAAAGCAGGCTTCGATGGCACAGCACTGTGCACCTCTTGAGTCTCTAGCAAGCTGTCACATAGGGCTAGTGGAACGAGGGAGCTGTTTGAGGAGTAAATAGGAAGGTGTGAAAGGATCTCGGTATTGACAGGAGCATGTTCCTCCATGCGACTGGGAATCCTATGCACCATCTTGGAGTGGGAGCAGACACCTCTTGGAAAAACGTGATGTGCTTCCCTTTGATGTTGCTGAGAATTTTTGGAGTACATGTAAGAAGTAGTCTTTCTCTTTTTCACACCCATCTCCTCACACCACAGAGTTAAAATTAGTTTCTGTTCTTTCCTATGATGCTTACAGCATGCAGAGTCAAAGTGGTTTGGGTTCGGTTCGGTTTTTTTTCGCTGTAATGAAAATCTCCCTTCAAAAGTCTTCAGACCGAAAGTTAAGTTTGTCCTATACTGGTTTTAGGTGACAATTCAAAGAAACATTATTATTGAGTGTAATTTCTCCTTTGATGTACAAAGAGGTTCTTTTGATGTGGGGCGGTTGTTCCCGTAGCAAAGCAACTCTTCAGTGCAGTTCATTATTAGCAAGCAATTGTTAAATGAATACATCTGTTTATACTATGTAGGCAAAACTGATTGTGGTGCTACCTGAGTGAGCTTGCCTCATACACTGTGTTTTATATCTCCTGTTACTCGTGCTGAAGTCTGTTGGATTTTGAATGCTTGGAATTAAACTATCCGTCGTCATTTTTCCTTGAGTCTGCTGTTTGTTTAATTTACTTTCTGTATTGCCGAAACATTTCATGCATTTCTGGAAGTACGTTGCTGTGGGTGATTTTTATGGAGTTGTTATCCTGCTTCTGGGCAAAACCTTGAAATTTGACAGGGGTGGTGCTACTTTCTCAATAATCCACGTAGACGGAGCTAAGATAGGAGGTGTTTGGACACGCGTAGAGATTTGATAGGTGCTTCTGGTGAATTCATCAGCTTCTCTGAGCAGTGGTCATCTCCAGACAACTCTCCATTATATTTAGTACCCTTTAGTATCTACTGGCTCTTCTACCAGACCAAAGGCAACTTGAGCTCTGACAGCAGAAACTTGTCCTACAGCTCAGTGAGGGAGGATGGATAGTAGTCAGGAAGAAACAGTGATTTCTAGACTTCTTGTTGTACTTCTTCTGGTCAGAAAAAGAATCATAGAATCACAGAATGGTTAGAGTTGGAAGGGACCTTAAAGATCATCCAGTTCCAACCCCCCTGCCCTGGGCAGGGACACCTCCCACCAGACCAGGTTGCTCCAGCCTGGCCTTGAACCCCTCCAGGGATGGGGCAGCCCCATCTTCTCTGGGCATCCTGTTCCATGCCTCACCACCCTCACAGTAAAGAATTTCTTCCTAGTATCTAATGTAAATCTCCCCTCTTTCTGTTTAAATGTCCTGTCACTGCACTCCCTGACAAAGAGTCCCTCCCCAGCTCTCCTGTAGCCCCTTCAGGTACTGGAAGGCCGATATAAGGTCTCCCCGGAGCCTTCTCTTCTCCAGGCTGAACAGAATCACAGAATGATATGGGGTTTTTTTCATCTTTAGCTTTTGAAAGCTTATCTTTGTCACCTTAACTTTCTTACAGGTTTTCTTCATGTCATAAATACCAGGATTAACAAAGTATTAAAGGAAGTATTGTATTTCATCGTTTCTTTTTTAATCATTTCAATATGAAAACAATCAGTGAATGTATTTGAAACCTATTTCCAGTGTAGAAAATTACTCAGTTGTATCTTTTGATCTTTGCTGGAGGAAGAGCGAAAAAGTTAGCTTGGTTTAGACAATTAGCTTAGACAATTAACTTAGATATTAGGTAAACAAGTTCAACTGTTAGGACGGTGAAACTCTGAGAGGGCTTACCTAGAGGCTGTTTAAAAAACACTTTCCTTCATAGAGGTTTCTTAAAAGCAAGTTAGGTAAGTATTTGTCAGGGGTAACCTCCTCCAGTGTGGAAGGTAAGACTGAAAGTCTCCTACCACCTTAATTTTTCTGATTTTGATCAAGCATTTAGAAAGTGGCTGGCCATTAAAGAAGACTTGCTTTTGAGAGACTTTAAGGCAAGTACAGTAGAAAATGCAGCTTTCCAATACAGTAGGCACCAGTAAGCGCTTCAACATTCCTGAAATAAATATTTCTGCATGCTGTGTTTAAAGTACTGTCTTTGTTCCAAGATTTTATGTTCTCTTATAAGTGACCCAGATGGGTCAGTAGTAATCATAGCTACAATCTCAAAGTAACCTGCTCAACTTCTTTTGTGAATGGCCATGAAATAATTAGGAGTGAGATGGGAAGCCTTTGGCTGAAATACCGATACAGCTATTCCCAGAATTGATTCTGCCACCTCAATTTCATTTTGTGAATTTCTTAGCTCTCCTTCCTTCCCATTTGCTCAGTAATTGTTGGAAGAAGCTGAGGTGGTCAATTATATGACCTTATCTCTAAAACAGTTTACTATCAGGCTTTGCTAAACTGTAACTTGAGTAAATACATATTTTCTGGCTCACCAAGTGCTTGCACTGTTTAACAAGAAATAACCTCGTGATGTGCCTTCTCAACTTCTGGCCCTCTAATTTCCTGGGTTTCTCATCTATGCTATGAAGAAAAGTGCTTTTACTGAAAAAGTGAATATACTACTTACAGCTTTGTACCTGAGTTGTTTTCTGTTCAAGCTAATAAATGTTAAAAGAAAAAAAAAAAGGGGGGAAATAGAAAAACATGTGAACATCCAGTATCACCATCATATCGAAGTATTTGGTATGAGCTTACACCCACATTATAGTTTAATTAAAATCTGACATTGCCTGACTGCTTGCATGTGTGCACATGCACAAAGCAGTTGACTCCTGAAAGGGAAACTTCTTGTTTTGTTATGTGTCTTGTTATCACTGAATGTATCAACGACTCATTTCATAGAAGTTACTTAGATACCGAAATCAGGAAAGTGTTGAAATGCTGAAGAGTTATTAATATAGAGTTATTTTTTTTTCCTGTCACTTACTGCGACACTCCAGAAGTTTGAGTTACAGCAGTCTCACCCCCATGTGTTGGAGGATGGCATCTTTAAGACTACTGTACTGCTACGCTTTTGGAGATGCAGTTTAGTTACTTGTGTTTGGTATCAAACTGCTAACCTGCATATTGCCGCACAACCCACACAATTACTGCGCAAAGCAGTTTGCTGTGAAACATTTATTTTGCCAAGGCATGAACTAAGGATAAAACTCAGGTGTTTGGATGCTGAATTCTTTCATTGTATTAGTCCTTACTTTTTTATTCTTTTTTTTTTTTTTGGTACTTAATCCAATTCTCTACAAAATCCTGGGTTTATAAGACATTTTTAGTCCAGTGTTGCCTTCACACTTGTTATGTTTGCACATAAAATTTTGGTTGTAGTCAGAGTGGTGCTTACGCTGCAATATCAAATGACACAAGTGTTATTAGGAATTGTTCCTTTCCCATCACAAAGATGGATGAGCATGTATGCATTTGACATGCAGATTATCATGATGGTATTCCAGGAGCATTCAGTAAATACTTCCTTGGCCTCTTCTCCAGTCCCCTCCAGCAAAATTAATTTGATTTCTTAAGACTAAAACATTGGAATTACACCTGGTAAAGCCGGAAGAAAACCACTGAAATAATTATTTGCAGGTAAATCTGTTCTCTATGTCATGACACAACACGTGTGTGAGGAATTAACTGTTCATGTAGCGAAGGGGAACCCTTGGGCATCCCATAGCCACGTTGCCATCGCCGCTGCATCAACAAGGTTACGGCAGCTGCTGTCTCATCATTCCCCCAGCTCTGCAGGGCTGAGCCTGCCTGCAGGTCCCCCACTGCCCTTCGGAAATCCTGCTGGTGCTTCTCTTGGCCACAAAAACTGTCCTTGAGGCAGCCAATCCAAAGGACAGACCAATCTAAGTCCTCTGCCAGGAGTTTCCAAGTCCCCTCTAACAGTAATTGCAGAGCTGGATGAACTGTAGAACTTCTGCGGGTTCTTTCTGATTTTCACTGCAGCTGATGAAGCAAAGCCGTCATTCGTGCATTTATTTGCTGTTTTATTGAGTGTTGTGTGGCATGTTGCCAGAATGCTATGGTAAATAAGTCTGACTTTTTAGACATTAAATTTTATGTATATTTATAGAAGTTTTATTTATGTACTGTAAACAGTATGACTTTTCATATATTAAAATTATTTTCATGCAAAAAGTGGTATTTTGAGGTTTAGTTAATTACTTCTATTTGGTCACGTCACGTTATTGGGATGATTTGATTTGTTTCAAATCTGTTCTGTCCATAGATGAAAGGCTAAACGAATTGATCCTTTATTGTAAAAGGAAAGATAATTCAGGTGTTTAAACGTTTCCATTTAAGATTTTTTAATTACAGTGTGGAACAACTAGTGACTTTTTAACTGTTGTAATTTTCTTTGCGTGTTGGTTGTGCATCCATCACTGCTCAGTTTAAGTAACTTCACCAGCATGCATGCTTCTACGTTTCTTCTAATAGTTCACTTAACTTTGTAAGTGTGGTTAATGCTGAAATCACAGAACTACAGAATCTTCATGGTTGGAAAGGACCTCTGAGATCACCGAGT
>VXAK01017506.1:26427-51501 GCA_013399435.1 Arenaria interpres | reverse complement strand
AGCCTCCTCTTCTCCAAACTAAACATGCCCAGCTCCCTCAGCCTTTCCTCATAAGACTTACTCTCCAGACCCCTCACCAGCTCCGTTGCCCTTCTCTGGACCCGCTCCAGCACCTCAATGTCTCTTTTATGGTACAGAGCCCAAAACTGGACACAGCCCTCGAGGTGAGGCCTCACCAGTGCCCAGGACAGGGGGACCATCACCTCCCGAGTCCTACTCCCCACACTGTTCCTGACACGGGCCAGGATGCTGGTGGCCTTCTTGGCCACCTGGGCACACTGCTGGCTCCTGTTCAGCCGGCTGTCCACCAACACCCCCAGGGCCTTTTCTGCCAGGCAGCTCCAGCCACTCTGCCCCCAGCCTGTAGCGCTGCAGGGGGCTGGTGTCACCCAAGGGCAGGACCCGGCATTTGGCCTTGTTGAACCTCATCCCATTGGCCTCGACCCATCCATCCAAATGGGGCAGCGTGAGATGTGGTTAAGACAGGGTGCGAATGGGTGCAAGTCCAACATGCTTACAGAGCTTGGCAGATAGACGAGGGGCTGAAATACTGCCAGACTTACTAGAATTGAATTAAAATTTAAGGTTTTGGTCCATAAGCGTTGTCATGTGGTGGTGTGACAGTGGTGAACACGTGTCTCTCCGTGGAAGGACGTATGCTGTGTGTCCTGGCTGCAGGTTCAATTTCTGCAGGTGATAAATGGCCCATCAGTCTGGCAACAACGTACACCTGAACCTGCCTCCTGGTGCTCAGCCGTGCTCGAGGCTCTGGGGGTGTTTTATCACCCAGGTAATCTGAGTTCATTCCCAAGTATCAGAGAAACTGAATTTGACCTGGGTGACTTGAGTGCCTGGTTTTTCCTTGTATAGTCATTATTGTTATAACTAACACCATCGCCTTGGAAAACGTTTTACTGCAGGCATGATCTTTTAAAATGCGTGAGTAAATTTTTTCAGACTTGATAAAATATTTCAACGGAATTGACACATTCATATGCAGAACTTTTTATGTGTAGTTTTTTTTCCTTTTCCCTGTGTGAGAAAACTTTGTTAACTATTCTTTCCACCCCAAGAGTATTACAGGTTGCTTGGACCATCAATACTTTCCTTAAATCTTTTGTGGAGTACAATAAAGCTCCCTGTCCTCTCTATAGAGAGAGTGGTAGAATTTCACCCCCCATTTAAAATGTAGATAATACATTGTTTGGTGAAGTTTGTTTGAAAAGGTAGGTTAAGCTGGAGTGAGTCATCACCTCTGTGTGTGTGTGCATGTGTTGGGAACTCGATACTGTGGGAAAGCTGCAAGGCACCTTCTAAGGTGATGGAAAAGAAATACTGTGCCACAATTAGTTTTACTCACAAATAAGAATAGGATTTTGTTATCGTGATTAATTGCGTCTTACCGTACCCTGCCAGAAGGAGAGCAATAGCAGGAGCTGAAATTCTTGAATGACAGAGAGAAAGAAAAGACAAGTGAAAGGTACAGAAGCAGTCTTGAGATCTGTCTTACTTTTGCTAATAAATATAACCAAAAGCTCTGACTGCTGAGATAGATGGAAGTGATAAGCAGGTCCCTTTTCAATGACCAAGCTTAGTTGAACATTGATTGGGACACACCTGTTCTTTGTTTTATTAGTATTACTGAGTCTTTAGTGCAAAGTTGGCATTTAAACCAAGGGCTGCCTTTACTACAGGACTAGTTTCTAACATTTCGGGTGCCCATTCTATCCCAGGCTTATAAACTATGAATTTTCCATTGGGTTCCATTTGCTTTAATGAAATCCCTCCAGTGAGATACACTGGCAAAGCCTGGTGTCTTTTACACTATCCGCCATGTAACTGGGTCCTCTTGATCTCAGTTAGCAGTGGACAGAGGGATGGAGGGGTCCCAAATTGGTTTTATGGCCTCATCTTCTCCTGCAAGCAGAAGCGGGCAGGGTTCATATTGGCATTATCCTCAGTAGCTTGCACTGGTTGTCTCCCTTGTGCAGCTGCATTTAGAGCTGGGTCAGGGAGCTGATGCAGAAGAAAACTGCCTTTTTTTTTTTTTTCCTTTTATTAATCTTCAATTGGATCCATTTCCTGATGAGGATGGTAGCCAGAGAGCTTGCCCTGTCATGAGGCCAGCATCAGGAGTGGTGAGGTGGGGGTGAAGGAGGAAGGCTCAGACTGCCCTTTCAGCAGCTCAGCTTTGTGCTGGGTGAGTATGACCAGGCAGTTCAGAATCATGGAGTCACAGAATCTTCATGGTTGGAAGGGACCTTTGAGATCATCGAGTCCAACAGTACACACACACAAAAAACCAACCCAACAATCTCGGGCACTAGAGCATGCCCTGAAGTGCCACATCGACATGTTTCTTATATTCTTAAATCCCTCCAGGGATGGTGACTCCACCACCTCCCTGGGCAGGCCGTTCCAGGGCCTGACCACCCTCTCAGGAAAGTCATTCTTCCCAAGATCTAATCTCAACCTCCCCTGCCCCAACTTCAGACCATTTCCTCTGCTCCTGTCATTATTCCCTTGGGAGAAGAGGCCAACCCCCACCTCTCTACCCCCTCCTTTCAGGGAGTTGTAGAGGGCAATGAGGTCTCCCCTCAGCCTCCTCTTCTCCAAACTCAACATGCCCAGAAGTTCCAGCCCCACGGACTCCAGCATCCCTGCTACACGCAGGGCAGAACAAAAATAAGAACTGTAGGTGAGTGCAACCTTCTCCTTCAGCTCTGTTGAGAATTCAGCGCAGCAAAGTCAGTGTGTGCACAGGCTCTACCACAGCTCTCTACAGCACCATTCCTAGGAGTTTAAGAGTGGTAAGATAAGCAGTCAAAGTTTTCAAGGCAGCTCGGGAAAAAGAAAAAGAGAGTAAAAGGTTAGAAATGGACAACAAAAGAGGCTGGGGTGCCCTGCGGAAGTGCGTGGAAGGGTGGTGGGTGGATGTGCTGGGCTGCTTTGCAAATATTTCCAAGACCACTCTGTTCTGTTCATGTGTGCCACCATTCTAAGTCTGCAGTAATTCATTGGCAGGATGTATTTAGTTTACTCTTCCCAAACAGCTTCAAAACCTATTAAAATACAAAACTCATTCCTAATTGTCAGAAACTGAAGGTGAACGTACCAAACATCCAATTGCAGTTTGCTGTAGAATGGCTTCCTGTGTTTATAAAAAGGCATTTTATAAGTGTTTGAAATACTGAGAGCCTTGAAATATCTTTTCCGTGTTTTTAAGAATATACACATAAATGTTCAGTAGAATATTCCGCAGGTAAAAGAAAAATGGGGAGGGGGCTTGAAGTCTATTCTGTAATTTTGCAGATAATTTGTGGGAGACCTTTCAGAGCTGCAAATGAATTCTGATTGAATAAATGAAACCCTTGCAGAATACTGCACACAAAGGAGATGTGGACTTTTTATTTTCTTAAGTAGCGAGCGGCTTGGCAGTAGGGCTTGAAGATCAGGACTTGGAGGCACTACAAAGGAGCTGCAGTGATGAATGAAGGAGATTGTGATACCTGGTTTGAATGTTTTTTGCATATTATCAGGGGTTGAGTGTAGAATGTACAGCGGTGCTAGGTACCAGAGAGAAAATGAGACAGCATCTTAACAGCTTCCCTTTTTCACTCCAGTAATGCAGGACAGCAGGCCAAGGTGCTTGATCTTCTAGGAGTTGGTGGAAGCATTAGCTAGGAGCAAACGTTCTCACTGAATGCCTGTATCCTGTGACACCAGCTATAGAAACTTTTGGTCACTTTTTTTTTTTTTTTAAAGCAAATAAGTGCTGATAAAGAGAAGCGAAGGAAATCAGATGGTGAGTTTCAGTTTAACTGCCTAAGTTCGAAGGAAAATGTGAAAAGTAGAGTAGAAATGCAGGTGTTACGTTCATACAGAAGAGTTATTGCTGTGAAAAAAAAGTCCAGCAAATGAGACATGTTGCCTCCTTATTTTGTTCTATCTGTTCTTCATTATTTTGGCTGGGTTGGGTGTTCTTTAGCATCAATTCAGCAACCACTTGTGCAGGCATATTGCACAGCTATATATGTAGTCCCACAGAAATCAGTAAGCTTATCCATGTCAGTGACATGGAGCAGAACTCTTAGAGAGTCTAAGCACTTAGCAAATACTTCAGGATTCACAGAATCTCTGTGATTCTGTGATTGCTGTCTGTACATGTTTGCAGAAAACCTAGTACAGTCACGGTCTTAAACTGGGCTGAGGATTTGGCAGTAACAAGGGGGGAAAAAAGAAAACTCTCTAAAAATTGTATGTTTCTTACATTTGGCTGACTTAAACCGTTTTTATCTTGTTTCCGTGAGCATTTAAATCAACTTGTTTCACTGAAGATTGTCAATGAGAATGAAAATACATTGTCCGTACGTGCACAGATCGTATTAAACAATTGTTTTTATTCTTTGGTAATTTTTATTCATGCATAGAATATGTGAAACATTTTTCTTTCATCCAATACCAAGCTGGAGTAAATGCTCTAACTTTGTTCAAGTATTCGGTTGTGTTTTATCTAAATAAGTCCTAGTTTGGACTTCATTCTTTGCCATCACCTCTTGTCCAAGGTGATTGAGATGGAGGTATCAAGTTTATTCCATTTGCCGGGATCTCATGGCTATCGTGGGATGGACTAGGAAGGACACCCAAGTGGTGCCACGCTGCCAGCAGAAGATGTTGGCGTCCGCTCACCTTGGGCCCCCGAGGTGGGCTGGTTTCTTGCAGGGCTGTGTCGTAGCCCTTCGCACCCTGGGTAGCAGCAGGCCATGCTGGCTGCAGTGCGACTCTCAGTTAGAACTGACTCTTCCCATTCAAGTAGCATTCAACTTGGGTCAATATAAAAGACCTTCTGGGAATTGGAGCCCTCTTAAGAAATGTGCGGTGAGCCTAATTTGGCAAGGGCTGGGCTAAGCAGGAGCTAAAAACCCTTTCTTGTCCTTAGCTGACTCCCTGCAAAGGCACGTTCACCGTGCCCCTCGGAGCTCCTGATGTTGGGCATCTAGCGCACAATAGAGAAGCAGTTTAGATCTGCGTGGTTGGGTAATCAAGATCTGCCCAGTAAAGGTGCTAGGGCCACTTCCACACCCACAGAGACCTGCTGGAGCTGGGCTCTGCGTGCCTGAGTTCAGCCCTCTCTGCACTGAGCCTCCTAAAGTGGAATTGCTGGACCGGTGTCTCCAAATCCAGAGGAAGATGCCGCGGAGACCTCTCCCAGCTGATGCAGCTGGTTTGTTCCCTGGCCCCGCGGACGGGAGGTGCGGGAGCTCCTGTGACTGAGTTTCCTCTCCGGAGAAGGCACACAAAGGTGGCACTGTACGCCCTGAGCAGCAAATGTCATACCCTTTGTCTGACGTGCAGCCGGTATGTCAAAACCTGCCTGTTTTGTTCCAGCACGTTCCCAGCGAGGTGGGTGTTTGAAAGGCTGATTGAAAGGCAGAGTTCTGTTCCAGATTTACATCTCCTGGCTCCGTTTTCCCCAAACGAAGGGGATGTAATTTCAGACCCTTGGTTAAAGAATTAGAAATATTTGGGGAAACAGATAAGTCGCTGCTAATTGATTCCCTGGGCCGCTTGTTCCCAGTTTTGGAGGTAATGCTGGCATTAAAGATGAGGCGTGAAGCAGTCTGAGTTAATAGTCTTTGTTAGATGATTAGATTGCACTACGCAGGTTGGGAAGGAGCAGCTGGAAAAAGGGCAGGAAGAAAAAGAGAATATGTTGTTAGTAAGCATAACTCCGGAAAAAAGAACTTACAGTTTCTTCCGATCTTTGCATGTAGCCAGGAACTTGAACATAATTAAATGTCACTGGGCCAGGACAGTCCCACCACCAGAAAATACCTTCTATAGTGGAGAAGAAAACAGCGTTTTTCAATCCATCAGTAAAGAACTGTTGGATTATTTAAGTAGCTAATTAAGTAGGTCTTATAAAAACAAAATACAAACGCTCATTGAAAAGCAATGGTCTTTGCCCTCTCTGCAGAGGGTCTTTCTATAATCACTTGCTTCCATTGGGCAGGTTTTCATTGCTTTACAGCTTTAATTTCATGATAGTGGAAGTTCCTGGTTCGTATTGTCTTACGCTGCTCTCAAAGTGATTGACCCAACCTTCAGAAAAGCAGCACTTATTTGTACTTTTTTGTCAGATTTTTCCCCCCTCCTTTTTAAACTTCACTTTGTTCATAATCAAAGCCCATGAATGCATTTCATCTTGTAGGAGACAGTTAACTATCTCTAGTTCATAATTTCATGAATGAGATCTACGTTGCAGTCATAATAATTTGTACTAAAAGGAAAAGTAGACCCAGAGTCCTCAGATTGTTTGGTGAAAAGTAGATACGTGTGTTTAGCACCTAAAGAAATCCTTCCTGGTAAAAACAAAACCAGGCTAAAGCAGTAATGTGGGAGAAACTTAACCCTTTTCACTGGGCTCGGAGAAGTAGCTGATAACCGCGGCGGCTGTTTGACTCCCTTGTTCAGATTAAAAAATAAATTAAAGGAAGGAGGAAGGGAATGAAAGAGCATTTCCTTACTAGGCAGTCACACAAGCTATTGTCTGTGAACTGCCCGCCCCCGTCTCTTTCACACAGGCGCACACACACACACGCACACAAAAAGCCAGTTTTGTGTCCTTCTGAGCACACAGATGTTCCTCTTGGCATCCCTACAGTATGGATAGGTTTTTTCGCAGGCACAGAATGTGAGGCTTCTTTGTTGGAGACAAAGTGTTGCCTGTGGTGGGAATTGCTTCAGTGATGGGAAAGTATCGTAATGTATTGTTGGATTACTGTGGTTTTTTTCACCAGTAGAGACAGTACATTAAAGTAGCTTTGTGGGCAGTGAATTGTTCGAGCCAAGCCTGGCTAATAACACTCTCTCCTTGGCAAGCAGTTGGACAAGGTATGGTTGGCAGAGTTTGGACGGTCACAGGGTTTTTCCCAGGCACGGGCAGCGGTTCTGCTGGGTTGAGTAGAAGTCTTGCCAGCCATATTTGGTGGGCTAAAAAAAAAGTGGTCTGACTGTGAGGATAGAGCTGTCGTACGTTCAGCTCTTAGTTTTTTAATTGTATGAAGATCTAATACCGTACGTGCTGCCTTCTAAATCGTTTTTAAGACAGCTGTTCTGTTTTTTCTATATAATGGTTCTCAGAGAACAGCTTAAAATTAAAAACTAATAGCATTAAGTGTTTGCCTGAGCTTTCATATAGAAAAAGAAATTGCCCTTTCAAATCGTTTGCTGTGCTACAGCCTGTCAGAGAACATGGTGCTTCTTTGAGCACAGCTGATGGTGTTGCCAACCTAAAGCTCTGACTCCAGCTCTTCCGTTCTTGATGGTATCGAGCACGAGAAACACAGATCTGTCAGCTGGGCTCTAGATTAAGTTCCTTTCATCCATGTCATATTATTTTTTATCTCTATTCCTGAAATATACACAGATTTTGTCATGACTTTAACTCTTTTGGTTGGCAGTTTTATACCCCTATAGTAAATATGTTCTGGTGTGAAAGACCTGCTCATAGAGATCCAGTTGAAAGATTGCATGGTTTAAAATGGAGAAAATGACATAGGACTCCATTTCAAAATGGCTCTAGAAAGAGCTTATAGATGAAAAATTCCTTGAAGAAGCTGCTTGTAGGGAGAATTTGGAGGTGAGACTATGGAGGAGAAAGTTATCTGACTCTCTATGATAACCATTAATTATTTTGTTTCTCAGTTTGCTTCTCTAATGACAGAAGAGTTCCTTCTATTTTGCCCAGATATTTTTATCTATCTCTAGGTTCCTCACTGTGGAGAAAGATGTAATGATTTAATTTTCTGTGGAGCTTTCATCTTCCCACATTTAGTAAAAAAAGAACCACAGCCTCATTTGGTATGTGTTTTCTCAGTCCGTTTTTGTGTACCATGTTTAATGAGAACTTACCGGTGTTGCTGTATCGGCCAGAAGATGATCAAGTGCTTATAAAAGAATGTATAAGCCGAACAAGTAGATGGGGAAGATGGTTCTTCTTCTGGTGCAATGCCATGGCAGTTGTTGGCAGTTCATTTCTAGGTACTATCCATGGATTGGATGCAGATCTATTGTCACAAATACACCTACTTTTCACTATTCTTAAATAAGCTTTATTTTTTTAATCCATAGGCCTATTTCTTTTTTATCTCCTAAGTTTCACTGAATTGCTTAGTTTATGCTTACTCTAAGCTTTTTCCTCTTCTTTCGCTCCTTCTTTTCAAACTATAAGCATGCTCCTGTTTCTGTATCAGTGTCTCTTGAACAGAATGTCCTTTGGAAACCCTTCCTACCCTTCTGCTGCCTTTGCTTCAGGAACCCAGGACAGGTTCTGCTGCTGTACCCAGCAGCATGGTTTCTTTTTCCAAGCTTTCACTGGAGGTCCCTCTTTGTCTGCTTCCACCCTGCAACCGCCATTTTTGCCTGCATGTCTCTTTTGATACATATCCAACTGTTCATTTCTTCTTTATTGCCTCAAAAACTATTTTTTCTGACTTTCCTTCTAAGTTGCTTTTGATTGATAGTTATATTCAGTGATTGTCTATATTTCCTTAATCTCAAGCGTTGTAGCATAAGGATAACCTTTGTAATTTCTAATATTTTTATAGTGTCTGGTAATACTTTGTTTCATGCTATTTTGTATGCTTTTTGCCTCCCTTCAGTATTTCGAAAAGCTACCCTTAGCAGTCTGAGCTCACTCCTGACATTGTGGTTTGCAACAAGTTAGTGGCTTGCTAGGTGAGCTGTCTCACTGTTAACTCCTTGCCCAGACCGACCGTGTTCTTCATGGATATTCTTTATACGTTTTTCTGTTTACCGGAGCACCGTGACCTCTTTTTCATCAAAAAGTCTCTTCAGTATTAGTCTACATTGTTCATTCGTAATGTAAGGAGCTCAGATTGTTCTTGGGACGCTCAGATTAAATGGACACTAGCAAGGAATTGAAACCTAAAGAAGTATTATTTGACATAAATAATAGTGCAACCTGCTCTAGATGAACCTGCTTTGGCAGGAGGTTGGACTAGATGATCTCCAGAGGTCCATTCCAACTCCATGTGATTCTGTGAGTCTGTGATATGTTCCTGTGACGTGCCTTACCGTGTTGGGTAATGGTCTCTGGTATTTCAATGCAGGCATATATTCTAGATTTGCCACTCAGTGATGCTTCAGGATGATTTGTGTGCCCTGGAAATAGTTACGTTTATAATCTGTCGTTACAGTGGTGCTTTTTCCCTGCAAGATCTCATTTTGTCTTCTTTCAGCTTTGTCAGACCGTAGTGTTGATATTGTCAGATATTTTTAGCTAAAATCTTTGATTACTTATTCACTGAGTGTCTTGCAGTTGTCTGAGCAATCTGCATATGCTGCATCTTATAGACCAACTGTTAGGTAAATATGACTTGACTTTTGCCACGGGTGAACAGTAAGAGTGACCGAGGAAGCCAGAGGGCAGATGTTCCAGGCAGTGCTTTTGGGTAGGCACCAACAGCCAAAAGGAAAATTGGGGAAGGACACGGGAACAGGAAGGTTCAGGGAGGAGAATGGTGCTTTTCAGCAGTCCTCCCTCAGCCTTAGTTGATTGCTGAAGGGAAACCATATGGTACCTCCAGCTCCTCTTGTCTTGGAATCCCACTCAGTTCTTCCTCCTTTTCACTCGCTCCCACCAACACTCACCACCCCAGGATTCTCCACAGACCTCACCCCCATTCTCCAAAGTCGTATTCCTCAACCTGTATCTCCCCCAGACCCCACTCTTCCCATCCCAGTCTTTTTCTGAGAACCCAAGCCATTAGTGCCCAGCCTTCACCCATCTTTAGCACCTTTTCCATCTCTCCTGTTGGATTCACGTGGAACTGAGAGTTCAGGTATCTGCTTCAGCTCTTCAGCAGCTCCGTTTCCTGTCTCTTTGTATGTGCCAGCCCTTACATTCGTGTGGTTTCAGCACTCACTCTCCATGGAGTAAGCATTCTAGTCTCCCCACCCGTCTGCTGCATGGGGTTCTCCCCAGAGCAGCACACATCCAGTTTATAGCTATGGTGGGGTCTAAAGACAAAGAACGGACATGGCCGGTACTTGCCATCAGCGCTGATGGGAGCGTCAGAGCAGGGTTAGAAGATGTGCCTGCAAAAACCTGCGGAGAGCATGTGAATTATCCTGGCTTGCTGAAGTTTTTCCTGCGTGACAGCTTCTCCAAGCTGTACAAAGCTTGAGACTTGAGCACCGAGGCCAGGCAGGTTTTTAAGTGTGTTGTCATTGCTCACACAGCTAGTGTCATTACCCAGACAGCAAGGGGGGGGAAAAGTCTGACTTGAATTTTGGTAGTAAGCCATCTCTGGATTATCAAAACCTACTCCTTTTAATCCCTTCTAAGAGACCTGCCAGGATGGCTGGTGCGAGGGGGCTGGGGTCGGCCGGGTGAGAAAACTGAGAAGCACTGCGAGGAAAAACGCTGCCTGAACTCAGTTGGTAGCAGTGAAAGAGAAACCTGCCGTGGGGTAAGAAACTGAGAGGAGAATGAGGTTGGCTGGGCACATGGGCTGGGACGAGGATCAGAGAGGAGGCAATAAGAGAGGACAAGGAAAAATGTCTAATAGCTTTTCCTGTGGTAAGAAAAGAAACCTAGAAACACCTGGTCAGAGACCCCAGGGGGACAGTGAGAGGTCAGAGGAGGAGTGGGGATCAGGGAAATGGAATGAGTGTAGAAAGAGTAAAATTTGAGAGCGCGTGTATGAAAAGGAACACTAGAACAGTATTGTAGAAACTGAAATTTGGAGGGCTTAGGATTTGGGACTATGTACATGAAAAGGATCTGACTCAGAGAAGGTCCCAGCACGGGAAAGGGAAGAGACCGGAGCTGAGATGAACATCACTTGCAGACAGACAGAAGAGTATCCACTCATCCACAAAGAGCAAGCTTTGCCTGAGTTTGTCTGCTTTTTTTCGCTTGGGTACTTCTTTCTTTCACCTTTTAAGCAGCTTCTCTGGCTTCTGGTGGCCATGAACGTGAAAGGCTGTGGGGTTTTTTTAACATTTGTAGTATAACTGGCTAAATTTTTTATATATTTAAGTATGTAATAATCTTGATTTTTTTAGTATTTTCTAAGTTCCAAAGCAATATTTTAATGAAAATATTTTATTGCATAATTTAAACAGCAGGAAAAAAAAAAACCAAAAAACAATTTGTGCTAAAAACTCAGATTTCTTTTTTTTTCATTCCTTTAGAGTGATCTTTCCTCTCAAGTTAAAGGATATGTTTTACGTTATAGACTGAGAAAGCAACTGGCATAAATCACTGTATGATGACATAACTATATCTGATACAGGCTCTTAGATGACAGGAGCCACCTATTGCAAGTTTCATTTGTCAAAGCTTACCTCGCCGTGCTGCAAAGAAAAGGTTATACCGTTCATCTTTGATGTAATATGAAGTACATTTTAAAATGTGGATTATTCTGTGAATTCCTTCTCCGAAAAGGGAAGATCCTGTCCCAAAAGTTTTAGTGAATGCAAATTCATTCTTGTGGAGACTGCAGCAAAAATCACAGCAAGAATTTTTTTTGTCTGTTCTAGTAAATATTGGGTGCTTTGGGTTTTGCCCAAATTGAACACAAGTATGTTACTTCTTGGAAGTTTTTCACAACTAGGAAGTTCTGCTGAGCGTCTGAATGTCCATACTGAGTGGAACAGAAGTGGATTTAAATACTTGTCACCTTTCACTGTATATTTTTGCTGTCATAGAAACAAATGCCATTGATTAATGATGTCGCTGTAACACAAGAGCTTAACAGTGTCTTCACAGTGGTTTGCTCGGCGCTTTTCCACGACAATCACAAAACACTTCTTGTCAGACTTTGCATTTACCTGCTTTTAGCTATAGGTATGAGAACTTCCACGTTTCATTCGCCTGTGTCTGTGACACTTTGGTCGGCTGCCAGTCATCTCCATACCCAGCAGGGGACACCCAGGGAAGGGTGACCAAGTCCCTGAACGTGGGTCCTGCAGAGTGAAGGTGCCAGGGCTTGACTTATGGTTCTGGGCAGCTCCGTAAGCAAAAATGGAGTTAATGTTTTACCCCCTAATGATGGGGAGACCCCAAAACTGTGCTGTTCTTTCTGGTCTGTGTGGTAGTTCTCCTCCCACCAAGTGTCAGCACACGCGGTGATGTTCGTGTGTGTGCTCGCTTCTGTAAGCTCCAGTTGGCCAGGGCTGCATTCAACTTCTTCAGGGTATTTTGCACATCAGGCTCTGGCTAATATCCCCAAACTCTTCCTGATATTAATTTCAGATTTCTGCTTTAGCAGTGGTCAGAGCAGAGTGGGGTTTAGCTTTGGACTTCCTCGGGTGCTTAAAGCACCTGTTAGTTTTAAGGATGCTTGCCGTAGGCTCTGCTTACACACTGTTGTTTGACAACACAAGGTGACAGTGGGCTGTTCTTTAAGCTGATGGTTTCACACAGGCTTAGAGCATTCCGCTAAATGCTTCCGAGAACATAAGAGGCTTTCATCTGCTTTTATCTAGCAGAGTATCTAGATCTCTGCTCCTATTTTACAGAGTATAGCCTTTTTTCCTCGTGAGAAGATGGCTTTGGCACAAGGAGCAAAAATATTCTGAAAAATGATTAAGCAGGTGTCACAAACGGTACATGTTAGAAGAAACGAGAGCATGTTTGCTTGCTTAGCTCATGGAAAGAGGAAAACAAATTAAATAGGAAACAAATGCAGCTGAAGTGGCAATGGGTTGGTGAGTAACGAGAAGATCGCATTTTCTGATGGAATATAACCAGCAGCCTTGGAGCATTTTTTGTGAAGAGTTTGATTGCAGAGAACAGAGATGCTTTGAAAATCCTATTTTGAGCATCCATTCTTCATTTGAATGACTGGGTGCTGCGGTAAAAAATAACGGATGAATAAAATTTGAGCCAAAAGGAACCTTCAGGTCATCTCTCAGGACTTCGCAAAGTCAGGAGGCTTGACACGGCAGCACGTTGTCCTGAACTGAACTAACACATCTGTTTTGACATCTCTTCAGCTGGAGCCGTCAATGGCTGAAAAGTCGCAGTGCTTGGAGTTTTTTTTCTGGTGGTTCATCAATGTTATTGGCAAAATTGTGATTCTCATTTGCATTTGTTGGACTTCACTTTCCTGCCATGACATGCTTTTCACAGATAGCTTTAAGCACCTTTTAATACCGGTGTTTTCTTTCTGTGAAGGTACAGACAGCTTAGTCTTTTTAATAACTTAACAGATCGAGATCTTTACATGTTTATTCATTTTATGCATGTTCTTTGTCCTCTCTTTAATAGCCTTTAAAGAGAGGTGGGCAGCAGGATACTACACACTCTCCGAGTATCTCTCTTATCACCCCATGTTCTGCTCCCTGCAGAATTCACGCTACCTTTCTACTGCCACTTTCTGCAGCCTTGCCCATACATACAAAGCTAGGATTTGGGGTTTTTTTGCCCCAGCATTGCCTGGGAGCTCACACAGAGAGCGGGTGTATGTGTTATGAATGCTATATCGAGCTGCTGGAAGCGGGATCACCATCCCCACGTTACTAGATGTGCGATGGATGTGTCCCTCGCTGGAAAAAGCCACTTGAGCAAAATGTAGATCACTACAGCGTAAAACGACGCTGCCTTCAGCTCGAGAGCAATCTGCTGATCTCTGTCTCACCCGTATTTCTTTTGAACAAGAATTTTGTGCATGCTGGCAGTGAGTGGGGGGTGGCTGGGACGTGGTGTGTTCTTGCTGAGCTCCTTGGCTGTAGGGCATCCGAGGGTGTTCTATACAAAACTCACGTACATCTGTGCCAGGGTCGCTCCTTGAGCTGGCCTTATGGCCTCCCGTTCCTGAAAAAGTTGAGACCAATGCAGGCTTGGGAAGCATCTGTGAATGTTTCAAAATATTTTTGAGAAGAAAAAAAAAAAGATTAACTGTTCTGGACACAGCTTTGTCCCTCCCCAGCTGCACTGCTTTGCTGGTGGCTGTGGTCAGGTAGAGGTGGGCTTAATCTCTGGGGCTGCATTGGGGCTTCAGTACCACCAGTGAGGAGGTACAGGGTAATTTTGAGTGGATTTGAACAAAAAAAACCCAAAAATGAACAAAAATGAATTGGTGAACAAAAAATCTGGAGGAAAAGTGATGGTCGAATTTACTGCATTACCTTTTTCGTTGTATTTGTTTCTGCGGTTGGTAATATGATGTCTTCCACATAAAAAAAGGAAGCAATTAAGAATCTTAAACTGTTAAGGCACTGAAACAAAACCTTGTGAATAACAGATCTGAAAAAAACACTTTGAAATTCTCACGGTACAAAAATGAAAGAGATCAAGACTTCCCATGGCATTCTCCGAGAGTACCATGGGAAGCAATGGAGACTGAAAACCAGTAAAGAAATAGAGAGAATGTAATCTAAAGTACTCCATTTGTCTCAAAATAGCTGTCCTGTATTTTTGTAGTATGGAATAAACATGTGAATGCATTTTTTAAATGAGTGGGAAATACTAGTCAAGACTGGTAAGACTCAACCATTTCTGTGACGGCGATGTTATTTTTGTAGCACTGTTTCCAAGAATAGAAGGGTTGTTGCTTTAAATTTTAAAATAATCACTGGAGTGGTTTTAAGAGGAAAAGGACTGCTTGCTAATCTGTGATCACATGCAGTTTTAAATATTGGGTAGTTTAACAGAACGCTTTAATGTTTACATCTATAATTTAGAGTTTGAATCAAATTCTTGATGCGGTGTAGCAATGAGGATACTTCCTCTACGTGTGAAATTGCACGCCTGAAAAACTACTGCCTCATTTTCTTGGTAGCAAATGATATAATTAGGATCAAAAAAGCATTTTTGGTTCTAGCCTCCTTGTTTTCACATGCTCACTGCTTTCCGAGTTTCCTTTGTAAGCCTTTTGCTGTAGCCTGAAATGACTTTTAAATTAAAAAAGAACATTTCCTCCTCAGATTTCTTGAAAGTTAGCAAGAGCTGAAATATATCATTCCATACCCCCTCCCTCCAATTTTATTATGTAAAAATATTTTGTGGGGGTAGGGAGGGCCTGTTTATACATATGTGTTAAGGGGGCATAGTAAAATTACTCACTTCTTTAAAATTACAAGTTTAAAGTCTTGAGTGAAGAGTTTGGAGCTTTTTGGCTGTTTCCTTTAATTTATCAGTAAGACTTTGAGAGATTCAAAGCTTCAGTGCAAACGTGAAAGGATTAGGATAGGGACCAGATTGCAATAAACAGGATATGGTCAGTCAGAAGGAACCTTCCAAGTTGCTGAAGTCTGGGAGCTCGTCCTGTGCTATTTGTGTGTGTTCAGCAAAGACCTACTTTATGTCAGTTAAGAGGCGGTAGTTTGGTATTTGCATGCAAATGTAAAAGGCCCTGTTTTTTATGTAATAAGAGGACACATCCTTTAAACTTTTGTATTTGCTTTTCTAGTTTCTTTAAGCAGTGTTAGCAAGGCTGGACTATCTGCTTTCTCTGTGCTCTTACGTACTGTATCCTACTGGTGATGCACAGTTGTACAGACTTAGGGTTCAAATAACTGAACTTAAGGTTCAAAAAAGATTTTCATCTGGCTTCTTCTCAAATTATTTTCCATGACAGTCCAAAAATTGCGAAGAGCACTGAAACAATTCTTCAGGTTGCCTCCAACTTAAAGTCATCTTCTGAAGTGGACGTTTGAGGAAAGGTGTGCCTATACCCAGCGCTTTGCCAGCTCCAGAAGAGATGGAGAGAAGCCTGCCAAGCACTCATTCAAACTAGAGGAAGCTTTTTGGAGCTCATTGATCCTTGGCTGAAGTTCAAAAGAGGGTTTCTAGTGGGTGCATCAGTGGCTGCTCTCCCAACACCAGCCTGAGATGGGCTCACAGCTCAGCAACAGCAGCTGGTGGATTCCCATCTCTGAAGCTGGGTGTTCGGTGGGGCCCTTCCACGCAAAACTGATGTTCCCCAAGGGTTAGAATTGGTAGCTCTTGTAAATAATTTTGATAGAAGTAGGGAAAACTTTGACTCTACTCACAAAATAATTTTTTTAAAGTTCTGTGGAATATTCCTATACCTTCACTTACGTATGCAGCCAAGCTACCTTTGTCTACTTCAAAGTGAAGTGAATACTCTTACCTGGCAATAGGAAGCAGTAGTGGGGCAACACACGCATCCTTGACAGACACAGTGCTTGGGGGTTGGGCAAAGGTTAATGGTTCCTGCCGATGGTCGTGAGATAGGATGATCTTGAATACCAGCATTGTTACTTAAAAATAAAGCAAGTCCTTTTGCAAAATGGAGTAGACAGTTTCTTTCCTTTTATGCTGGTGTCCTGTGTCTCCTAGGACACTGTTCCTGAAAATAATAAAATGCCTGCTTTGTTTCTGGATCCTGCTTCAAGCTTCTGCTTTAACCCTGGGATAGTTTATCTGTTTTAAGAATAAATACCTTTGTGGATAGAATATGCTTACTAGGATAGAATATGCTTACTATGCATAGAGCAACCTAGCATTTCCTCTGGCTCTAAATGTGGGGGATAGACCATCACTGCGCATTACATTCATGTTTCTGCTTTTTCTAAATCTTCCACTTCTCATTTATTCTAAAGAGTTTTAGCTCTAATGTTTATATTCACACAAATTGGCAGTTATATCAGCTCCTTGAAGTGATGTTCTTCAAGATCTCTTTGGAAGCTGATGTGCTGTGACTGGAAAACCTTCTTTAATAATTAAGTGTGATTAAAGCATCTGGAATCTGCTTGAGTTACTGAAGCAGCATTGAAGATTGTGGTGCTTTTTACGAAAATACAATTGCTTGGATTTCGCATTACAAATATATGCTAAATTGTGTCTGGAAATTTGAGCAAAACTGTACAATGAGTGAAGTCTTTGTAATGCTAAAATTGGGGGAGTCATGCTTAAGATTATTCATTTATCATTAAATTAGATTTATTAATCACGAGAAGTACAGTTCTTTCACAGATTTTCCTCATTGACTTTCCTGGTTCTAAAAGGCACTTTTACAGATCTTATTAGGAAGAAATAGTTTTATCTATTCACTTGCAAAACACTTACCACTGTGGTCTAGCAACCAGCCCAAAATGAACTGTTGCGTCGTGAAAGCAGTATTTTGTGTTTTGGTTACAAAGATGGAACTCAATATCTCTGCTACTCCACGCTGTGGAATAGGCAGAAGACCTCTAATTCAATAGAACCTCGTTCAGTTCCATCTTCTGTAGAAAAGTGCTGGACCCTGAAGCCGGTTTTCACTATAACGTCCTGTTTTCTGTTACTGGTGAGCTGCGTTTCCTCTAGGAGAAAGCAGAGAAGTAAAAGGCAGAGGGATTGCTGAACTTTAAAATTTGTCACAGAACCACTAGTTCTAGTATTACGTTTTAGTATTAAGTTTTATTCGGTTAAAAATGTGTCCTTCATCTTTTTGCAAGCAGCAAAGAACGTTGTCACTTCCAGATCTGAGTTCAGTGTCACTCAGGCTGTAACAGTTTTATGCAGTCTTTACTTTTCAGAGACCTTTTCCTCTTCTGTGTCTCTACTCTGTACCATTTCCTTCATTTCTACGCTATTTGCCTACAGTGTTTTCAGTGTTTTCTTGTCACCTGCTTTTCCGTTTATCCTCTCCTTCCTATATTCCCAAGCCATGTTTTTTCTCATTGTAGGGTGTCAGCTCCTGCTTTTCTGTTTCCGTAGTCTCTTTCTCCCTTTCAGATATCTTTCTCTGCCTCTCAAAATGCCTCTTTTGCATTGTTTTTTAATTTTGTTTTGCCCTTGCCTTGCCTCTCTGAAGCGTTGCACATTAGCTTTCATGAATTACTGTCATCGATTGTGAAACTGTTGTGTTTTGAAATGCAAGTATTTCTTTTAGAAAGAGGCAGAATTGACCTTTTCTAGCTATTCAGGTCACAACCAAACATCAGCTCTTCTCTGTCTTTGGTAGCTGTGCCTTACTCTTCCCTGCAGCAGTGGTTACTCACCTTTTGGGTGGATGAGGGACTTTGGTTTCATGTTTTTAAGAAAGCGTGCAGTATTTTCACTGTGCTGGTTCATGTAGATCACCCCAGGATTCATTGGCATCAGTGTTGGCAGAAACCTTGCTCGCCAAAGTGCCCAGTGTAGCTACTGGTTCATGGAGGCATCAAATGGTCTTCCTTTGCAGTTTGTCACGTAACCGAGGAGACTACCCAGGATTAACCAAGAGCCCCAGGAAATCAATGGAAGACAGAACTGAGAGAAAATGGGGGCAAAAAAATGCAAGCCCGGCATCTTTTCTTACAATGTTTGGTTTTCCAAAAGCATCTTGGTTTGATGTGCTGAAACCCAGTTCCCGGTTCTGCTCCACGCTGACAAACAGCGGTCAGGCGGTAAAGATTGTCTGCCCGGGCTGTAGGTGAAAATGAGTGAAGTGGAAGTGCCTTCAACCAGACTTCCCTGCTACATCTTCTCCAGTCTGTCACTGGAGAATGTTTCAAACTTTCTTTTGCTTTTGCTCAAGGTGGTCAAGCTTGAGGCGTCTTCAGCCCTTTATGCTTTGATTAGACAAAAAATGGGTATGGCTTGAACTTTCAAAAGAAGAACCATTCTCAGTTTTATTGCTGGACTCCAGCAATAAGCTCTCCAGGTGCACTACAAATAGATGCTAGTATTTCAGAAATCTTTGCTAATTTGGCATGGCCATCTTGACACAGGGTGGTTTTTTTTAAAACATGTTGAATGGTGGCATCTTCTGACTTAAAAGGAATAAGAAAGAAAAAAAAAGAGTGTCAAACAGTAAAACTCAACCCCGTAGGCAGAATGTTTCGTTACAATAGTTGTGGGGTTTCTTTTTAATTATATGTGGTAAAAAACTTGCAGATGATACGCACTCTTTGGAGGAGGGGGTAAGAGAAGTTCCCTTGCCCGAGGTCCAGAGTTGGAAATAGAAACCATAGTTAGCTGGTGTTACGCTTTTTGATAATAGCAATGTCACCAGTGATCTAATGATGACTTGTCTTCCCTTTTAATGGTGTGTTATCCTGCAGATACTTGTGCGCATGGTAGCAGGTGATACAGTAAAATATTTTGATGTAAGACACAAATAGTTTCCTCTATAATAACTGCTTTTCTGTTGAGCCTGCATTCCCTCAGCAGGGTCTGGTGGCGTCTGCTCTTCCATGGGAAGGACTGTATCAGCAGAGGTTGGCTCTGTGGTGGGACAGAGCGTGCCCCAGCAGTTCTAGTGGGGATGAATTACAGCAGCGTTGGACTTCATTGCAGCACGTCATTTTTTTATGGGGCTGCAGCCTTAGGAGATGCAAGACCGTCGCTTAACAAAACTTACCTTCTCCCCCTCTCTCCCCTTTTCTTTACAGAAAATATCAGCGAGGAACCCGAGTACGCCTGAGGCTGCTGGATCTTGAACTCACATCTAGATTCTTGGGTGCAACAACTGATACAACATTGCTGGAAGCCGATGCAGTGCTTTTAGGGCTTGCGGCAAGCAAGCAAACAAAGCAAAAGGAGTAAATTTCATGTAAATAAATGCACTTTGTGGTCTATAGCAAATTATACAAATTAAGTGTTTCCTCAGGAAATAAATGAAAAGTTTCTGTCTTCTTGGTCATATAAATAATGACATCAATAAAAGACAATAAGCACATCCTGCATGATTCTTGCTCCATTTTTATTCACTCATCTTTCTAGCTCTAGATTTAAATGTGAAAGGTTAACAGAGCTTCTGTAGGTAGTATTCGTTGAATGTTTGCCTGTTCTTACATAGAAAATTCCAGAGTTCGTCTTTCCATCCCGAAGGGTTGTTGATCTAAGACACTGTACTTCCATGGAGGAAGTCCAAACTTGCTCTCATGGTGCTCCTTCCCATACGGTGTTTCATACGTAACGTATCAACGTCATGGGTTGCTGATTTCCAAGTTACAGTGCGGAATGTTTACTGCAGATATTGGTTTTAATATCTGTTGTAGTACATCATGCTTTTATCTCCATCTGCCTGAGGAACTAGAGATTGTTCTTTGCTTTAATTGGATCTATCATTTCCAATGCACATTAGCAAATTTTCTTTGGTTATTCATATAAATGAAAAGAAACTATTTCAGTGTTGTAGGGCAAGTGTGGATCTGTAGGTTTCTGTAAGTATATTTAAGATATATATAATGGGTATTTGAACGCACAACCAAAGAATCATTCTGTGGTGTTTCCAATATCTTTTTGGAGCATTTGCTGTCAAAGAGCGTTTCTTCTGATTTCCGATATATGCAAGTCTGACTTCTGCACAGCCATTTGCAGTCTGCATCGTGCCATGCGGGTGTGCACAGGGCAAGTGAAACTTGCCATTTATACCACTGAATTACAAAAAAAAATCCTGTCTAATCTTAAAATATTTTCCCAGGTGTTCTCATAAAATGAGATTTGTTACGGTGGTGTGCCGTGTTTGTCTGCAGTGACTGTCCAGGGACAATGGCTTTCTCACTATACGTACTAATTGAGCAAAACGCACAGTGGCTCAAGCATATATTGCTTAAATTCACAGACACCTCATCTTTCTGGTGGAGCAGGCCACATGAGCAGTGATGGAGCCACTGAAGGATGGTGTAGCTCCTTCTGCCTCTCATGACCAAGTAGGTTGGTGCTTCAGTCACGTGAGGGAAGAGGAGACAAGGGATCTCTAAACAAGCAGGGTACCAGGGAGCCAGCTCCAGGCTGCCGCGGCTCCTGCACCCCTTTCCTTGCCTGCTTCTGAGGGATGCTTGGATAAAATGGCATCAGAGAGCAGAAACCGTGAGTGATTGTTAGATTGCAGCTGGCCGAGCACTGCAGGTCTCCATACGGTCCGACAAGATTCCTTTAGATCAGGATGCAAAAGCTTCGATCTGTTTAGAGGTCTTTTCCAAAAACATTGTAATTTCTCTTTTTTTACAGGTTGTCTTTTATTTTTTTCGTTTGAAAGCGTATAGAAAGAAATGTGAAAGGAAAATGCATAATCATCCCGAAGGAAATGGGCATGTTTTAGCAGATCCTTCTACAGTTTTGCAAACTGTAGTTTTGTCTTTGAAATCAGTAAGGATCCAAGCAAGAGAGAGGAGACAAGCAGTGCGAGCTTATTTTGTTGCTTTAATTTGCTCATTCCTCTCAGTGACCTCAATCAGAGGAGTTTGAACAGGAATATCATTGGTTGGTAGCCTCCAGGTAAAGACTTATCCTAGCACCGGAGTTGGAAAAGAAGGCCTTTTTAAGAAGCCAGAAGGGATTTAAAATATCAAAGAGAAATCCTGACTGCTGAACATATAACTCATCCTACATGTTTGGTCAACCTTAAAAAAGAGTGATTTGGAAGGAAATACATGTGTTAATGTTTTGGGGGGCAGGCTAAGAGTTATTTCACAGTAGGGTATCAAGTAGTGATTTTATCAAATCTTTCTCTGGGTAACCTTTAGAGAAGTGGCTTTTGGAGGCTGCAGTGGTTGCTATGTCAAATCCAGCTGGTTTATTTGGAAACCCACCGGTTCACCTAAACCCACCCAGTCTTACAAATCGTGTGGTTGAACCTTCAGCAGCTTTAGTCTGCCCCCACTAGCTGTTCTAGCCATTGGAGAACAAGTCGTTCTCCCAGCTCACCTTCTGTGGCCTTCAAGGCAGTTATTTATTGGGCCTGTAAACCGTTCAGACAAGAATGTCCCATGGAGGAGACTCTATTTGAGGTGGCTTGTGTCCGTCACACGTTGCCTCGAGTCTGTACAACTCCCAAATGCAGAATTACCATGACAGAGCAAGGAATTCTGAAACAACTTTGTGGCGCGCTGTTGGGGCTGTGTTTCATGTATGTAATACCTACATATGCCAAGAATATGTGTAGACTACCTGTCCTTAATGCAACATAAGGAACAACCAGTGTTGCTCCTCCGTGAACAGCCACAATGGCATGGCCCTGTGTCTCTAAGACTTTTCTCATTTTTTTACTCCAATCTTTTATCAGAGTAGAAATTGATAATGCAAACAGGTGCCTCTAGTGCTGTCCAGGCAGAAGAATAACAAATGCAGGCACTTTTTTTGCTGGTTGCCACCTGTCCCCAGGAGTTCCTTCTTTCTTCATGGCCACTTGCCTTTTTCCTCCTTCTCTTTGCATTTTCTGCTGCCAGACGCCCACAAGGGTATGGACAACCCCTTGTTCTTCAGCAATGAACAGTGATGTCTCCTTGTTCGGATAGTTCGGATCCCTGCGTGGCCTTGCACGTGCCTTGGCTTGGGCAGTTGTGTGCAGCTGACGTCTTGGAGGTCGTTCTTCTTTCATGTATGAGGACGGTTGTTCCTACTAGCATGAAGGAAAGGGAAAGCCACCCCAGCAGCTCCTGCGGCATTGTGCCTCCCCTGCACCACCACCTGGAATGCCCTTACCACTGAAGTATACTGCATGGATTACTGAGATTAACCAAATAAATGCTGAGAATTCTGAGGCCAGTGTAAGCCAAGTTGTGCAACTACGTTCATCTGACTGCCAAAATCAGGCAGCATCTATATACCATCCTGTGTCTCCTTCTAAATTTTGTAATTTTGACTTTGAAGCACTGATCAGATGAGCAAAGATAATTAATAAAATCATATGGATTTAATCTTGCACAATTCATTTTTTTGATTATGCAGTGGAGAAGACTTCATGTTAGAAGATTCAGTCTTTGTTTCTTGATCTGTTTTTCACAGTGTTGGGTTTTTTTTTTCCTATAACAGCTTTGATTTTTGAAAGTGTTTTAAGATCTCTTTTTTGCTCTGAAAACTCTCAGGTAACAACACAGACCCCAGTTTATTAGCAGATGCTCAATTGTCCATCCTGTATCAGATCACAGAATCACAGAATCTTCATGGTTGGAAGGGACCTTTGAGATCATCGAGTCCAACCACACACACACACACAAAAAAAACCTAAACCAAACACAAAACAAAACACCCAACCCAACGATCCCGGGCACTAGAGCATGCCCTGAAGTGCCACATCTTCACGCTTCTTAAATCCCTCCAGGGATGGTGACTCCACCACCTCCCTGGGCAGGCTGTTCCAGTGCCTGACCACCCTCTCAGGAAAGTCATTCTTCCCAAGATCTAATCTAAACCTCCCCTGCCCCAACTTCAGACCATTTCCTCTGCTCCTGTCATTATTCCCTTGGGAGAAGAGGCCAACCCCCACCTCTCTACACCCTCCTTTCAGGGAGCTGTAGAGGGCAATGAGGTCTCCCCTCAGCCTCCTCTTCTCCAAACTAAACACCCCCAGTTCCCTCAGCCTCTCCTCGTAGGACTTGTTCTCCAGACCCCTCCCCAGCTTGGTGGCTCTCCTCTGGACACGCTCCAGCCCCTCAATGTCCTTCTTGTGGTGAGGGGCCCAGAACTGAACCCAGCCCTCGAGGTGAGGCCTCACCAGTGCCCAGGACAGAGGCACCATCACTGCCCTGCTCCTGCTGGCCACGCTGCTCCTGACACAGGCCAGGATGCCGTTGGCCTTCTTGGCCACCTAATACGGCTTTGCCTGCTGCCCACATCTCTAAGTTGTCAAATTTCTCACATAAATTTGGATGAGCATGACAAGTTCACTTCATAGAGCTGCAATTCATGCTTGATGTAGTGTAAACCTGACACTGGGAGATGTAACACTGAGTGCTCAGAGCTCAGACCGCGTCCTCACCAGGGGGAGGAGGAGGAGGAGGAGGGCTGGCCGCCCTTGCAGCCCCGCCATCCCCACTGGGTCGGGGGCGCTGGCAATGGGGTGCTGGGTGATTCAGTAGCAAGCAGCTCTCAGGCAGGCAAAATCTTCACTTCTGCGCAAACAAGAAACGTTTCCACACGTTCTGCTAGAAGGACACTGACTTTTGCTAGGCCTGTAACTGCAGCGCCTGTGAGCTTCACCCTGCTCCACATCCCCTTTGTACTCTGCCCAAATGTTGTACCTGAATGCCCATAGTGCCTTCTGGTTTTGCAAATGTGCTTACAAGCAAAGTTAGCTCTCGTAAGAACTGAATTAAAGCTGGTTTGGGTTGTAGCTGGAGCCATACTCCAGCTTTTGTGTTATTCAGGTCCTGTTACGAAGGCTTCAATAAATTTTTCTGAAATTCTACCTTCTACTTTGCAAACGCAACATTAAAATACGTTGTGCGTACTTGGAAAGCAAAATAGCTTTTTCATTGGGTAGATTTGGAAGAAGAAGGAAAATACTTAAATGCTCTTTTGATGGCTGATGTGCTGTAACAAGCCGTGGTAAATCCCTGTGGGCTCCTCTGCCCTGTCGCATCCCAGGCCCTCAGGTGAGGAGATGGGGCAAATGGTAAGTGCTGCAGGAATCGGGCCTGCCGACTCAGCAGATTAGCATCTTGCCACCAAGGCTTTGGCACTGAGCTTGTTTCTAAAGAAAAGAATGCTTCATATTTTACTTTTCTCTAGGGCATTGTGGAAAATTTGGGTCCCTCCTCATTTCTTAATACTGTCACAATTATAAATCGGGCAAATTATTGTTCAAGGGTTTTTTTTCCTGATAGCGTTATTCCCTTATGCTGGGAAAGCTTTTCAAGTCTTTGGTTTTGGCTAGAGAACATTTCTGCTAGATACAAGTGTGCACTCCCTATGTATTTTTTAGTCAATTATGCATTCTGGGGAAGCATTTATTACGTACGGAGGGTCTAGACTGCCCAGATGAAGCTATTACATTGTCATCTGGCCGTAACCCAAAATAACTATTATCCCTCACGTGACTGCATTAGGCTAACATCAGTAAGTTTTTAAATACTCTTAAAGCGTTCCTGTTTCCTTCTGGGCTGTGTCGTGTTCAATCAGGGTGAGCAGGCCGATGCCCTCGCTGCGGGGCAGCTGCAGCAAAGCAATCAGCCGTTCGTTAGGGCTGCGGCAGCCCAGCCCGGGTGTCAAGTGCAGCCGAGAGCGACGCTTCCCAAATGGGTTAATTGATGCAAGGCACCCTTTGGGAGGCAGATACTGTAGTCACTCTGCAGCTTTGGGTTAACCTCTGGAAGTGGCACCATATTTAAATTATTTTTTAAATGTTGACAATTGAAGTAGTGAAAAAGGTCTTTTTTTTT
>VXAK01017506.1:188-24350 GCA_013399435.1 Arenaria interpres | reverse complement strand
GGAGCCAAAAGCACCCACCGTGGCGGGGGGACGGGAGGCAGAGGGTGCCCACCCCCTCTCCGGGGCGCTGGACCCTTTCAGGCGAGCTGCAGCGCGCCGGGGTTCTTGTGTGAAAAACAAGGGGCACAATGCTGGAGTCATAACCTCTTCACCCCTGACGGCATGGGAAAGTGCTCTCCTCAGCTGCTGGGTATAGAAAGGCCGCTGCAGGCATGAGAAACCTTCATAAAAATGCCGTTTAGAGCCTGCCCTTCTACTCCGCACATGTCATCTTGCCGATCAAGCTGCCTAATTGGAAAATTAGGCTGGCCTTAATTCAGAGCCCTGAAAGTTCGTGCCAATAATTTCCCAGACACTTTTTTTTCTCAGTTATTTTTATAAACGGTTTCAGCACATCGGAAATCTTTATTGAAGAAAACAAAAACAAAAACAAAAACAAAAACAAAAAACAAACCACAAACAAACACCCAGAAAAAGCAGATCTTTCATTTCAGAGAGATTCTTTGATTTCTGTGTGTGAAATTGTACTGTTGTGCATCCTGTGAATGGTCACCCGGAGACGAATGTGAGCCCCCATAATTTTCAGTGCTTTGGTCCTTGTTTGATTGTATGCGGAGAGCCGAGCAAATCTTAATTTACAACGTCTTATGATCTTATTTCGGAGCTTAATGCACCTGCTATTTTCTATCTGCCGAGGCTCTGCAGGCAGCCGTGAGCAGAAGCTGCCTTGCAGTTGTCAGTGTTTCCCCCCTCAGAGTCTTGTGTCCGTGGGCACTGCTGATCCTCAGTCACGGAATCAGGGAATTGTCAGAGTTGGAAGGGGCCTCTAGAGACCCTCCAGCCCAACCCCCCTGCCAAAGCAGGGCTGCCCAGAGCACATCACTCAGGAGCATCCAGGCGGGGCTTGAAGATCTCCAGAGAAGGGGACTCCACACCCTCCCTGGGCAGCCTCTTCCAGGGCTCTGCCACCCTCACCCCAAAGAAGTTCTTCCTCACATTGGAGTGGAACTTCCCATCTTCCAGCTTGTGCCCGTTGCCCCTCGTCCTGTCCCTGGGAACCACTGAGAAGAGTCCGGCTCCATCCTCCTTCAACCCACCCTTTAGACACTTGTCAGCATTAAGAAGGTCTCCCCTCAGCCTTCTCTTCTCCAGGCTCAAGAGCCCCAGCTCTCTCAGCCTTTCCTCATCAGGGAGATGCTCCAATCCCTCCATCATCTCTGTTGCCCTACGCTGGACTCTCTCCAGCAGTTCNNNNGCACAGCCCTCTGGAGTGTCAACCAGCCCTTCCAGTTTGGTACCATCAGCGAACTTGCTGAGGGTACACTCTGTCCCCTCATCCAGGTCATTGATGAATATGTTGAATGTCACCTGAGGAGATCTGCGGTGGTGTGCGGGATCAGGCCAGTCGGTTGAGTCCCTTTGGTCGGGGCTCACCGTTGCAGTCAGTCACATCCAGAGATAGCTGCAGTCTGTGCCTTTGAGATCTCTGTTTGGGGCTCTGTTTAGATCACCTGGTGAAAATCTTCTCTCTTTGCCTGATGGGCAAAAGACCGGACCCCTGATGGGGTAAGGGCAGGGGTGACCATGCATGTCAGGCTGCCGTGTTCAGCCTCATCTGTTAGGATGAGGAAGAAGGATTTCAGGTGACTCTTACTTGTCCTCTGTGGATGGGAGCTGTGCGCTGTGGCCAGCTGGGTGAGAGCCATGCAGAGGCAGCATGGCAGGGCGCTTTTGTTGCTCCCACTGTACATGCCAGCAGTTGGAAGCTGGTCAGACTGACAAACCCTCTTGCCGTGTCTCTTGGCAGCGATGGCAGTAGCCGACATGTGCAGTGGGGACTAAAGCATGACTTGATAAACCTGTTAGTCCTCTGGATTTTTATCCCGTTACTGAAAGCTGCAGACAGGACGCACATGAGGAGGAGAGGTCTCTGTCTAAGATGATTTCCAAGGTCAACACCTTAAGATAAGATGCAGGGTACTAAGGCCATGGACACTGAGCCATCTGGAGATGCTGCTGCTCTTCCACAGCTGCTCTGCTGCTACCCATCCCAGAAACTCACTCCTGGGTGAGTTTCCAACCAACTTTGACCCTGTTGTTTGTACCGTTCAAGGCTGGTTGGTCGTTCTGGTTCCTTGTTTTGGCAGATGTGCTTACAAGGGCAGAGAGTGGGGTGGAGAGAAGAAGGAGCATCTGGCATGATTTCGGGGCGGTTGCCGTTCCATCTCCAGGAAAACAGTGCTGCTGAGCACTGGGGCAGAGGATGACCGCCCATGGGTGAGGCCACCAGGCACAGCTTGGAGGTAGATGAAACCCCCAGGGTTAGGGTTTGGCAGGTTCAGCCCTTCCCTTGGTGAAGCAAGCTATACGCATGAGCAGGACCCCAAGCCTTTCTCTTCCCCTAAAACTGTCACCACACACAGGCTGGGGCTGAGAGCCAATATTGATACACAAAGAAGGGCTCACAAATTACCACCACCAATTATGAGAATGATTTTCCTTGAGCTACCCTATCCATCCAAGCTGTGACAGCCCCAACAGCCTTGGTTAGGCTCTGGCAAGGCTGTGGAATTACATTTTCTATGAGTTATACTATACAAGCTTCGCACATTACCGTGACTGACCCACAAATCAGAAGGGAAGCAAAGGCTGGATTTTGCAGGTGCGTAGTGTTGCACAAGAAATCTCCCTGCAATAAAGCATCCATGCATCCCTGAAGGCATCACTGCAGTTCCACTCCTGCTGGTGAGCCAAGCCGGGCCCAGATGGGATGCATAGAGCAGGGGGTCCTGTCTTCATAAGAAAGGGGTGCCGTTACTGTTCCACATCTTGAAGTGGTTTTGAAAGGGCAGGAGGCCTTCCTGGAGCAGGATTAAGTCTGAGGGACATAAAACTGGATGGAACAAGCGTGGTCTCTTGTGCAACCCAGAGAGGTGTACAGTCTACAGTATGGAGCACAAATGTACATGGTGGAGAAAAGAGGATTAAAAAGGCATATTTCTTCAGTCACAAGATGGTAGGGGTTGGCAGGAGATCATCTAGTCCAACTCCTTGCAGGTTCTCCTAGAGCAGGTTGGACAGAAACGCATCCAGGTGGGTTTGGAATATCTCCAGAGAAGGAGACTCCACCACCTCTCTGGGCAGCCTGTTCCAGTGCTCTGCCACCCTCACAGGGAAGTTTTTCTTCATGTTGAGACAGAACTTCCTGTGTTCCAGCTTGTATCTGTTGACCCTTGTCCTGTCACCAGGCATCACTGAGAAGAGTCTGACCCCATCCTCTTGATACCAGCCCTTTAGATATTGATAAGCATTGATAAGATCCCCTCTTAGTCTTCTCCAGGCTAAACAGACCCAGGTCTCTCAGCCTTTCCTCATACAAGGGGTGCTCCATTTCTTTGATCATATTCATAGCCCTTGGCTGGATTGTTTCCAGTAGTTCCCTGTCCTTCTTGAGCTGGAGGGCCCAGAACTGGACTCCAAATGTGGCCTCACCGGGGCAGAGCAGAGGGGCAGGATGACCTCCCTTGACCTGCTGGTCACACTCTTTTTAGTGCACCAGGAGACCCTTGGCCTCCTCGGCCACAAGGGCACGTTGCTGGCTCATGGGCAACTTGTTGTCCACCAGGACTCCAAGGTCTGTCCCTACAAAGCTGCTCTCCAGCAGGTAAGCCCCTAACCTCTGCTGGTGCAGGGGGTTATTCCTCCCCAGGTGCAGGACCCTACACTTGCCCTTGTTGAACCTCATCAGGTTCTTCTCTGCCCAGCTCTCCAGCCTGTCCAGGTCACACTGGATGGCGGCACAGCCCTCTGGGGTGTCAGCCAGCCCTCCCAGTTTTGTGTCATCAGCAAACTTGCTGAGGGTACACTCTGTCCCCTCATCCAGGTCATTGATTGAGATATTGAACAAGATCAGACCCACTACTGACTCCTGAGGAACACCACTAGTTACAGGTCTCCAACTGGACTCTGTGCCGCTGATCACAGCTCTCTGAGCTCTGCCACTCAGCCAGTTCTGAATCCACCTCACTGTCTGCTCATCCAACCCTCACTCCCTGAGCTTACCGATGAGAATGTTATGGGAGGCAGTGTCAAAAGCCTTGCTGAAGTCAAGGTAGACAACATCCACTGCTCTCCCCTCATCCACCCAGCCCATCATCCTATTGTAGAAGGCTATCAGATGGGTCAAGCACGATTTCCTCTTCATGAACCCATGCTGACCACTCCCGGTGACCTTTTTTTCTTCTGCATGCTTAGAGATGACATCCAGGATGAGATGTTCCAATTTACACAGAAAGATAAAAGCATGCCTCTGGCTGTGCCACAGCACTGTCTCTGGTAACACCTCGCTGGGTCTCCCATCAACCTGGTGGTGAAATGCAGAGCTCGGCAGAGTCCCTCCTGTGAAAGGGCCAATTGCAACCTCTCCGACCTTATTTTGGGGGCTTTGCTTGCTGGTGGCCGGGAAGGCACCAGACTGGAAGAGCTGCGACTACGCACTGTGATGCTCCACCGGTGCAGACCACAGCAGCACCCCATGAGCAACTGGGGAGGAGCTTTTCCATGTTGTTAGCCCCAGCTCCTGTTAGCCACTGTTTGTAGCAAAGCACAGCTGTAAGTACACATTGCCCCGTGTGAGCTCCTTAGCACAGGACCTGGTGGCCGGCCCTGCCAGGGCTGTGCCCCCTCTGCCCCCTTTCCTCCGGGCAGGCCCGCACCTCACCAGCGTGAGGTTATGGGGGGTTCCTCTCCCTGCCTTCTGCTGCTTACAGCAGAGACTGGATCAACGGGACGAGAGGTTGACGGCAGGAAAGCACGTCAGAGAACACAGCGCAGAGAACACAGCTCTTGGGAGAGAGCTGTTTGTTCTGTGATTTGAAAAGGGCTCAGGATTCAGCCAAAGGAGTGCAGTTATAATTGACTTTAAGAGATGCTGACAATTGCATTTGTCAAGTTAGATTACGGTCAGAGCGTCATAAAGGATCACTCTGTTGTTTTACTGCTTGTGTATATATACACATAAGTACGTGTTTTTATCTTAATGAGGATAAAAATATGGCTCTAATGTGTGAAAACCCATACTGCTACCTGAATTTCCACGCTGCGATGTGGCCCTTTGGTCACGATGGGACTATTGGGTGCATATGTTTGAGCACTTTAATGGATTTTAAGTCTTTGTAGAACTGAAATACCTTGACTTTCTGACAATCACACTCTTAACTACTTGTCCTAAATACAGGCAGACTGAATGGGATACGCCCAGACATTTTCAGATAGATGTGACCTCAGTCCTTAAGCGATTGGGCCGACACAGGGACTGTACATTCAGAGGTAGGTACTTGTTTAGCAAAGTGTCCTTGTACCCTAAAACATGTGTTTCATTATTCATTATCATGGCTTTCCTACCCATTTATGCTACTGTGCTTACATAAGGTATTACTATTTGCCATACCCCTCTTATTTCTCTTCATTTTTCATTTCATATTCTGAAAGTCTGAGAATTTATCTAAGTTGGTTTTTTTTCTTTTCCTCAGAGGAATGCCTGTCACTATATTTCTTAATCAAATGTTTCCTTTCTGCTAGGAGACCTGTGTATTTGAAGAAGCCAATGACTCCCTAGAAAGCTGCCGGTACTGCTGGGAGATGATGCTCAGCAAGGGTATGGGGGCGTCTGGGATATTGAGCCATATGGGACAACTCTGAGGAGTTTCAAGCTCCTGACGTGAAATAAGAGCCCCCTCGGTCTGCGGGGGGAATGAGTGCGGGCAGACCCCCACGTAATGCCGTTCTGATGTGGATGCAAATAACGGGACTTTGCTGCGGTTGTCCACACTGAGGTGCTAGTGAAGAAGTGGCTTGGGTTTGTGCTTGTGTCAGATCCCACGCTGTCCCTTCTCTTCACGGGAAGAGAAGGATGAAGAACTGGATAGATGTACAAGAAGACGACTGCCCGTGCCAGTTTTTTCCCATTGCTTTCCAAATTTCTCTCTCTCTTCTGCCCCATGGTCACTATTCTTTGTGCTGGGCTCCTGAAACCCAGTAGCTGAGCTTGGGGAGGTCAGTCTTTCCACCCTGGAGGGTTAGCCTGAAGGAATTCTGTTTCTCCTTGAGGGTGGGTACGTTAAAACAGAGCTTTTGCAGCCAGAGAGGCAGAAGAGGATGCCGGCAGTGCACGGGCACACCAGAGGGGTGTGCAGGGGCTCGTGCCAGGCGCTGCCTGCGTGCCCACCTGAGTGGAGGCTTGTCTGGAGCGCTACCTTCAGCTTTTTAAAATCAGATTTAGCTGACAAGCTCTGAGTTTATGATAGGATGCTTCATTTTTAGTACAGAAATGCTCCGATTTTGAGTCTGGACATGCATTTGATTCCTGCAACGCACGTGCAGGCACAGGTAGGTTTAGTCACCAGCGCTTGCTGGCTGGCACCCAGCTCTCCCCATCTTCTCAAGCACACAGTCCCTTGAAGCTTAAAGTGCAGGAGACACTGTTGGGCTTTTCCTGCTGCTCTGTTGGCCCAGAAGGACGTGCCGTTAGCCGTGTGTGTGCTGGGGCAACTGGTGTCAGGCCAGGGTGGCGCAGGGCTGGCCGGGGCCATGTCCCTGGCACAGCTGTGCCCCAGCACATGGCCAGTGCCCCCCGCTGCCGGGGCTGGTGGGCACACCTCGCATTAGCCATGTGGCCAGCGTTTAACTGCAACATTACTGATTCACATGTGAACAGCTGACAGCCTGAATAATTTACTGCATGCAAATGGCGGGACCTGCCGTCTGTGTTAGCACCGGGATCCGGTTGCCACAGCCCATTAATCGTAATTGCTAGTTTGTGCTGACAGGAGCGGGGCCCTCACCCTGGGAGTGATCAGACATCTACCAGGGAGACTGTCCCCCTCCCTGCCCTCCCCTGCAAGGGAGCTGGGGCTTCTTTCTCTCCTTTCTTCCTTTCTTTCTTTTTCTTTCTTTCTTTCTTTCTTTCTTTCTTTCTTTCTTTCTTTCTTTCTTTCATTCTTTCTGTCTTTCTTTCTTTCCTTCCTTCCTTCCTTCTTTCTTTCTTTCCTTCTTTCTTTCTTTCTTTCTTCCTCTCTTTCTTTCTTTCTCTCTTTCCTTCTTTCTTTCCTTCCTTCTTTCTTTCCTTCTTTTCTTTCTTTCTTTCTTTCTTTTCTTTCTTTCTTTCTTTCTTTCTTTCTTTCTTTCTTTCTTNTTCCTTCCTTCCTTCCTTTCCCTTCCTCCCTTCCTTTCTCTTCCTTCCTCTCATTCTCTCTTTCTTTATAATATAATTGCGCTGCAAACCCAAACCCAGTGACTCCCATACCCTGCCTCCCCCAGGCAGTGCAGGAGAAGCCCCTGCCCCAGGGGAACATGGCTGCTTCGGGCCTATTGGTGCCCAATTGGTGCCGGAGGGTTTTGCGAGGGCTGCCCTGGTGGCAGAGAGAACACCGTGTGCTTGCAGGAGAAGAGGTTCCTGGGCACAAGTCCCACTTCAGGGGATCAGGGCCACCAGCCTTCCAGGGCCTGTCCACCTCTCTGCACTGCGGCATCTAGCATGCCCATCAGTCCGGTTTTCACCAACTAAAGGAAAGGAGCATCCATGTCTTCTCTCTTGATTTCTTCACCAAGAAGCTTCTTCATGACAGTCCAACTTCTCTTTTCCTTTTTTCTGTGCCTATTATCCCCACCCTTAGCTGGTTCATCCCATATGATTGCGCAGACACCCTCTCTGCACTGCTCAGGTACCCTCTCTGCTCCATAAACCCTTCGGATTCTTCTGCAAAGCAGATTTGGTTCTCAGTCATCTTCATTTATCAATCAACTCTTTGTGAACGCACTAGCTTTGAGTTTTGGGTGCCTTTGCAGTAGGGGGAATAGCAGGTTCTATTGTATTGGGCTATTCGTAGCTGCTGCTCCAATCATCCAGGTTGGAAGGGACCTTCAAGATCATCGAGTCCAACCTTACACTGCGAAGTCCACCATTCAACCATGTCCCTAAGCCCCACATCTACCTGTCTTTTAAATACCTCCAGTGATGGTGATTCCACCACTTCCCTGGGCAGCTATCTCAGCCAGCGTGAGTGCCCAGGAGGGTGGATTGCCAGCAGACACCGTTGGAGCAAGGGGGAGAGACAGAAAAGAGGAGAAAAAAAGCTTTCTTCCCTGCAAAAGCCCGAGAGAGCAGGGAGAGTGTACAACTGTGTGTGTAGGGCATGGGGAACGAAGGAGGAGGAGGAGGAGGTGGCAGAGGGACCAGACAGTGGGGTGAGAGCAGCCACAGCCCTGGAACAAGCCCGGGACTGGGGAAGCTCCTCACCAGAGCTGGGCATGAAGGAGCAGGGCTACTCGTTTTGGCTTGCAATGACAAATGATAGTTTTTCAAGTCGTCAACTTCTAATTGATGGCTGCGTGAGCGTGCAAGCCCACATGAACTTTCATATTTCATTTCATTTCATTTCAATGGCTGGGGGAAGAGAAGAGCTGGGGAAAAAAAACCCTCTGGAAATGGTGTAACGAGCCTATTTGGCATCTCTAAGTATGTGAGCTATTTCAGGTATGTTTGCTAAACTTTCTCCATTACTTGCCAGCACATGATATAGCTATGCCTGTGTGCATGCGCATACTGTATATTAGGGGACATGTATCATGATGCAATGATACACAGGTTTCCTTTAAATCTATCATTTGTTACCCCACATTTATCAGACGCAAAGGAGATGTGCTGATGCTCTGCTGTTCTTGTTGATACAAAATGTGTTTAGACTTGACCAGCCCTTGGACTTTTGATAAGCAGGTGTTACTTTTCTCGTTCCTTTTCTTTATGTACACAAATCACAAATAGCACAAGCCCTGTGTTACCCATCTCCACTCCCTGTCAATCCATGTGCTTAGAATACACAGCTGAATCCAGGCAAAAATTCTGGAAAATCTCTGCTGAGGGGAAGACACATCACCTGATCCCTTCCTTAATTAGAACATATGTTTGATTTGTCCATCTTGAAACATGAAAGGCATTTATATGTTAAGCAAATACTTAACAGAGGCTTATTTCAACCCTGCAGGAGTATATTCGGCTCTCCTGCCTGCTCAGTTTTCCAGTTTGCATCCTTCTGGTGCCGAGAAAAAGAGATGACTGGGGGCAGGTGTGATAGAGGCCTGATTTGATGGTGGTAGGGATTGGTTGTTCTTCCAGTGCAAGGAATAGGAGCATCCAATGAAGCCAGCAAGAAGCAAGTTCAGAGCAAACAGAAGAAAAAAGCCTTGCCCAGGTGATGCATAGTTAACTCGCTGCTGCAGGAAGCTGGGGAGGCTGAAAATGTGCACAGATTGAAGGGGAGACTCCGCAAATCAAAGGGGAAAGTTGTCAAGGATTCCTAAATGGACAGAAGCCACTGCTGGCCAAGGCAAATTTGCCAACAGTTGGAAGCTGGACAATGCTAGTCTGACCCAGTACAGCTGTTCTCATCTCGGTCATCCACCCCAAACAGGGGATCTGCTCTCAGATGAGGTGTCTGGGCCACATCCTATGTGCTGTGTCAACCAGCTGCAGCTGGCTAAAACTGAGCTTAATCCATGACATTCGTCTAACCCCACCATTCCTCTGGATGGGTTTCAAGAACCCTGTGTCCTCCAAGGTGTTTATCAATGCCTACCTGTGTTAAACCTATGAGCAGTGACTTGCCTGAAAAATCACCATGTCTGTGAGGCCTGGCACACCTCTTCTGAGTAATCTGCCATTACTGAAAGCTTCTCGGAGGTCTGCAGGTGTTTCCCTGGATGAGGTGGTTACCATTGAGGATTGGGGTTCATCCGCAAAGCCCTGCTGCTCATGATGCCTGCAGGATCCCATGCAGGATGGGAACCAGAGGAGCCGGGTCCCATCGCATGTGAACACTGGCCATGGAGTTCCAAGCTGCAGCTGTCGCCTTGTGCCAGTTAGTGCCTCCTCAGAAAGCACCTTCAAAATTTCGTTAAAATAGGTATGAAAATCTACTTAGGGAAACAAAAAAAAAGCCCAACAATAAAACAACAAAACCAACCCCCAAGCAACTTTCTGAATTCAGTTATCGGATTTCATTATTTTTCATTGTTTTGAGCTGACACAGCCTATTTCTGAACGATGGATGTGGTGCAGATATCTAGAAATCTCACTTGAAATGCTAGAAAAGTGTACTTTTCCCGAGCCTATTCCAGCTCGTCTCCCATGTCTGTGTTGGTCGGGGACCTGCTGTACCAGCCAAGGCATGGAAAGGTCCTCAGCAGCACTGCAGGTGCACAGGCTACTAAACACAAATGTTTTTACAAGGGCAAATTGACTGAACAAGTTTAATTTGGATATTTTTCTCTCTTTGCTTAGGTGACCTTGAGATACAACCCAATAATATGGACCTCTATGGTGGTGGGGTGTCCCATGCACCGGCCGGCTCTGCAATGTGCCATTTTTTCACCTCTACCTACTTTGCTCCCAGCCTTCCCTCTTTATGCTTGGCCTTTATAAGAAACCATGCAACAAAACAGCCTGGGGGATGGACAGGAAGAAGTGACACTGTGATTGACCATTTTACATAATCTTTAACAATAGAAGGGTTTTAGTGACTTGGTACAGCCTGTACTCAACATAAAACCCAGTCTGTTATCTAGAAGTGCTTAGATGGCAAGATAAGCTGTTAATGCTAGTGGAGGAACATTACTGAATAAGAATACAATGATGATGTGGGGTTTTTTTCCCACTTCCACTCCTTTTTCCTTATTTAAAATGTTCCCTTGAGCATTACCTGATAGACTGGAGTCCTGCATCAGATCATTGTTTCGGTTGGACAGGCTGAGATCTTTTCCTCATTTTAGCTGATGAAATGGTTGCATTTTTTTCCTTCTTTTTTTAAGTAAGTCGAGATACAAGCTCACCAAGACGTACGTGTGTTCCAATCTGATAGAAAGAGGCTTTTTCATCCTAAGTGAACCCTTGTTCCATATTCCAGGGATATGTATTATCTAGTGATATTAATACTTAAGTAATACAAAACTCTATATAATGAAAATTTCCCCCTTTTCTGCTGAAACTCTTGGTGAGCGAGCAGCTGTTGTATGCCATATCAAGATGTACGCTGATGGGTGTCTAAATAATAGTTACATTATGTAAATTGCAGGCAAGAATGATGCTAGGACAGTCTGTCACCGGAGCCATCTATTGGGGCCTGTCATGGAGTAATTAGAAAGACACCCACCTGCAGTCACCCCTGAGGTTTGCCGACTGAGCAGTGGGAAAGCAGGGAGCAGGCCTCTAAGCTTCCTTGTCTTCAAAGGTGCTGGGAATGGAGTCGGGCTCCAGCATCTGTCCTTTGCACGTGCACCTCCGTTCTCAAGTCTTCTGGTTGTCCTCAGCTCTGCAGAAGGAGGATGTTCTAGCTGGGGGTACTTCTGTCCTGGGATCAATGGAGGGATCAATGCCCTCACAAAACCGGTCCTTCCCTCCTGGCTTGTTCACATGCAGGACATCTAAGCGGGTCAGTCACATCACACGTTCAGCACCTCTGGGTCAGCTCCTCCCTGCTCTGCCAGGCGGGAGAGCGATGTGGGGTCTGGAGGGTGCCAGGGGGGCTTCTGCAGAGGGGCTTGGCCTGAGTGCGAATTTCATTTTTGCGGGGGAGAGGGAGGTCCCCATGAGGTGAGATGATGTGTGGAGAGATATCTGCATTGGGGAAGGGCTGGTGAGAAGAGTCTGCCCCTTGGGAATAGAAGGTTTGAAGGAATTCTGCCCCAAACCTCATTGCTACGCAGGGGCAGGGGGAAGCAATTGGACTCTCATAACTTGTGAAGCAATGAAGAGCAGATATAGAGGAGACAACAGTTTTGCAAAAATGATATTACAGAGGGTAACAATTCAGCATTTTCACGTTGTGGCAGGGAAGGCAAGTGTCCTGCTGGGACACGTAATGGGAGAATAGCTTGGTAGGACCTACAAACTCATCCTTTCAGTCTGCTCCCAGTGGCGTGGCCTCCACTGGGACACCAGTTGCAGTTTTAGCTTCAGTACTGCAAAAAGGAGGGTGTTGAGCATGAAGAAGAAGATGGTACATAGGGATCTGGGATGTGTTCCTGAGGAAGCATTGAGAAATCAGCATTGCTTAGACTCATGAAAATATGGAGGGCTTCAACTACGCATGTGTCAGCTGCGGGGAGCAGCGTTCTCCATGTCCATGGAAGGCAAGAAAAAAAGCGACGGTTTAAATTGCAGTAGGGGAGCATGGCATTAGACTTCATAAAATTATTTCTATCAGTAAGGAAACTGAAGAAGGAGGATAAATTGCCTGAGGGAACCTGCACAGCTTTCGTTACTGAAAAGGAAATCTTTAAGAACAGCTCAAACATCTACCCGGCAGCTCTCCTCCCCTGAGCAGGGGAGTGTGAGGTGACTTCTTGAACTCTCTCCTCTTCGAGGACCTATTCAGCGGAGGGTGTTAAACATGTACATGAATCAGACTGGAGTCGAGTCGTTGGCTTTGCCTTGGCTGGGATACAAGCGTTATAAAGAGTGTTAAAATTGATCCATATTCAGGAAAGCATTAAAACATAGGAATCATTTCAGACACATTTACCACCTGGTGGGTTTTGTCTTGTGTAGGAAGGAAAGGGCTGCTAACAGAATGTCTTAATTAACACATTTCAAAACTCCAGTGTGGATGCAGTCATGTAGCTTTCAACATCTCCTCGCAGGCCAAGGTGAAACCACCGCTGCCAAAAATTCCCAACACATCTTTAAATCCCAGCCGAGGACCAACCCAGAGGGGTCTAAGCACTTATTTAAAATGAAGCATTTTCTTAGTTTAAATGCTGCTTGCAGGGATGCCAGGTGGGGTTTTGCGTCCAGGGTCAGGGATCACCCGTCGGGAGGACACACCATGGCAGACGTGTGAGGGATGTGCTGAGCCTTTGCCGCTGGCCCATTGCCTGGGCAGCGGCTTCTCTCCCTAAATCCACAGTGGCCGGGAGTTCCCGCCTGAGGGGATCAGTGTGCCCAGGGACCGTCAGAGCAAGCGACGTGATTTCTGGTCTCGGCAGAGCGCAGCAGGCCTGGCAAAGTAGCAGCCCTTGTGGGGATGGAAGTTTTCTCCGTCGGCCGTCTGTCTGGGGACCACCAGGACCCGCAGGACTTTGCCATCAGCCCCAGCAAGTCGGGTACCTCCACGCCATCTGCCCACGTCGCTCCAGTCGTTGCTCCAAGCAAACGCGACTGTGTTTGGATGTTCACCTCCAGATTTTTAATTTGTCAAATTTATTGAACAACTCACTGCAGAAGATAAAATTTAACGTTCAATGCAATGCACAGCCATTGTTATCCAGGCAAAGCCTAATGAATGATGAAATGTGAATTAATTAATATTTTCTTTAGAAAGGGCTTTTTTGTGTGTGAAACTCCTTCTTTAGGTCCTGCACAGCTGGATATTTTCTGCTTAAATTTTTGCAGTGTTGAGTTAGTAGAAGAATACAGTTTGCATACTTTTATATTTTAAAACATGGTATTTAGAGGACGGAGATGTTGTGAAATATTTGACTGCCTTCATTCAAAAAGGAGATGCATTCAATATACATGGAAAATTTTCTCCTCCACCTGTGGAATGAATACGAGCAATTGCTTTACACAACTCACACTGGTACTTTTCCTTTCCCTGTCAGAACGTGATTTGTATCAAACAGTTGTTGTGTTTGTGTCCTGTCTGATTCACTTTCCACACATGCTTTCAGTGCTGGAGACCGTCCTCTCTTGCTGCATTTAAAACCATCAGCTTTTTTTTCTTCCTGTAGCTTGTGTGCTGGAGTTTTATGTGTGCCGCTGGTATCTTTGCTGACCTCCTCCGTAGGATATATTAATTTCTTCCGAGCAATTGCAAAACCGTACTGGTTTTTTAGCAGGACTTCAGCATGACTTGAAATGCGTGTGTCCGCTCCAAACAAACGGGATTCTGTTTAAATACCTGGTGGGTTTGCTTTTTTTAAGCTATTTATGGGGGTGCTAGATGGTAACCTGTGCAGCATCAGGAAGATGCTCCCAACGGCGAGGCTCGTAGTGCCATTTTCAGTCTAATACTCTGGAAAACTCTTGGAAAACATTTAGCTATGACCTTCTTCAGCAAGAGACCCCATGTTACAGCAGATACCAGCCAACCTCACCGCAGCGTGCGGGGGTTTCCACGCGCACCAGGCTTCACCTTCTGCCACTGGATCACAGGGCCGGGACTTGATGGAGCCTGCCTTTTGTCTCCACAAAGCCACCAGGAAAGTCCCCACTCTGTTGTAACGAGTGACAAAACCTGTGTTAAAATCAACAGGACCAATATTTTTTCCTGTGTGTTTCCTATGACACACACAGCCAGGGAATGCATAGGTGATACTGTGAGCACTGAAGTAACCTGGTGTAAAGAAAGGCTGGCAAGACTCTGGGGATGAGTCAAAACTTAATTCATTTTTAATCCCAGGGCTGGACAGTGGTTGCTATTCTGTTATCAATCTCTTTTTGCCCCTCAATATTTTGATTCCAAAAAAAGAGATTAAAAACAATAACTGCTTGGTTAGCAGCAGTTTCTTTATAAGCTATATAAATAGATGAGTACTGCACTGTGCTACACCAAGAGTTTGAAAGGGGTATTTAGAAGGCTCCTTAAGTTAAATGAAGTATAAGGTCTTTATTGGTTTGTGGGCTGTAAGAGCCTGTGGCAATCCAGAGACAAACCGAGACCAATAGGAAAAAAAAAAAAAAGTACCCTTTAATAAATAACCTTTCCATATTAAATGCACATCAATCTGACATCAACAATTAGCTGTCAGGTGCTTGGCTTTGCTAGCAAAGGCCAATTTTCAAATTAGTGCTAATTGCTGGGCGGGCTTACACAGCAACTCGGAGCCCCGGTAGCTAATGGCCGGGCGAGGAGCGGACTTCAATAGTGGGAGCAGGGGAGGGCTGAGGCTGCCTGTCTCCAGCTTGCTGGCAGTTTGACTGTAGACTAAAGTAATGGAGCTGGCAGGGTGGAATCAATTACTGGCCAATGAAGATTTTCCCACAGGTCGAGGCTTGGGAAAAAAAGGACGTTCCTGCTGCCGAGACAGCTGGCATGGACTGTCCACTGGGAAAGGAGCCTGGAGACTGAGAAAAAGAAGGACAGTTCTCAGTGATAAACTGGTGACAGACTATAAATTATGAAAAGGGGATTTGGCAGAGGATTTAGAGCTTGCTACCTCTGCTTTTCCCTCCCCCAAGATTTTAATGCCAGCCGTGTTCACCGAGTCATTCAATTATCTTAGTTAGAAAATAAGAAGTGTTAAGTAAAAAGGCTCAGAACGTATTTTGCAGAGCAGGGTGTGCGCACATGTGAGATGAGCTTTTAAAAGCCTTTAAACCAGCACTTTCCCCTCCAAGCAAACCTTCAGGCCGAGCCCCTCGGTGCAGCGCAGAGCTTACTAATGCTGCGGTGCCTGGTGCTCACCCCTGACACCGTTGGTTTGCTGCAGTGCCATTTCAAAGGTCACAAAACGTTTTGCCCTCTTGATCAAACTGAAATTTCCTTCCCTGCTTCTTTTCTCTAGCAGCTCACTTTGGTCCCAAAGCAAACAGCAGCAGTGCAGGAGTCCAGCGCCTACGCAGAGGTGTTTTGCTGTGTCTGGGCAGCAAAGTCAGTCATGTGCTTGCTCTGAAAAACACTGTCCTTCACCAAAGCATTCGTGGCTGGGAACAACAAAAGCCATTTATGTTCTCAAAATTAAAATACAAGAGTTTAAGCATGCACGGAAGTGAAATCTGTACATAGAAGACTGACGGAGATGCCAAGCTAAAGCTGCAGGTCCTATTCTTCTTGCTCCTTTTGAATGTGTTTCCACGACAAGGATTAAATTGTTTCTTTCTGTCTCCTTTTTTTGTACTCGAAGGAATTTAGTTAGAAAAGTAAGGAAGCGACATGTGAGCACTTGCCATTTTTTTTGCCGTGTAACATTTATTTCCAGTAACACTAAGAATCTTTAGATTGTTCTTGTAGCCTCGTTATAACTGAGCAATATCTGTAGTGGGAATCCTGTGAGCTGATGAATTTTTCTCAGTTTTATGTCGGTGAACTGCAATTTGCTTCCTGAGGTCAGACACTCGCTGGCGGGGTGCCCTGCGGGGTGAGCAGCCCTGGCGTTTGCGTGGGGGTTACCTGGTGACCGTGGTACGGGGTACAGGGGGTGCTGGCAATTAAATACCAACGGGATTGGGCTGTGCCATGGCTTTATCAACTCCAGAAACTGCCCTCTTCGTGCTGCAGGCACGTGTTGGCCTGGCAGCACATGGGTTTGATTAAGGGAGCGGGGATGCAGGCTGGGAGGTTCGTGCTGCGCTGAGCCCCTCAGGTACTCGCAGCATCACCAGTGCCTGATGGCAGGGTGACAATGGACCTGGTTAAATTCCACGATGTCGTGGCCGCAGAGCAATGCAGCGAGATAAAACGGGACAAATTTAGATCTGACTGGTGTCTCGGCTATGATTTTTCATTGCTGAAGACTGTCTTCTGCTGGCTGCGTCCTGTGGCCATTGCTTGTTAAGGGAATCTCTGTGGCTTTTTCTGCTTGGTCTTGACTGTTTTGTGACTCACCTTATAACAGATTCACCTTTCTCACATGACAAGTAACATTCAGAACAGGAGAGAGACTCATTAATGGATGTGAATATGTGGTAGACGTGGCTCCAAGATGTCAGGAAGACATCCAGCCGTAGGCTGGTGGCTGCAAGGAGAGAAAGGTGTCTGAGCGACAGGACAGCCTCTCAAAATCATTTCCCTGGTGGAATTCTCTCATTAGACTGACTCAAAGTGCGTTGGAAGGTGGGAAAAAGCTAATTTTAGTATCAAACAGGCAATGCAGGGCTATTATACCGACTGTATCATTTATTTTTATATGCAGTTCAATAAAATCCTCAGGAATTGCCTTGCTTCAACATTAGGTCTGCCTTAAAGCAAACTGTCAGGAGTTTTAATGACTCTTATTCAACCTCAGAAGCAGCCAAAAAGGCCAGAGGAGGTGCAAAGCTCTTCCTCTGGGTAAGGGAATTATTTTCATCATCTGAAGTGCTGTCTCCAAAGTCTCTGCCTCAAAATCCATCCCCCTCCCCCCAAAATAATTCAGAGCAACTTCAATTGCAGAAGGAAAGCCCTGAGAGCAGGTTTTTTGGGGGCGCTTCTCCATGTCCCAGGCATGGCTCCTCGTGGTAAAAGGGAAACACGTGAAGTGATCCAGAAACCCTGTAACAAGAGCCTGTGGCAGATATCCATGCTCCTGGAGGCTTCTCCCACAGTTTTCCCTTACCTCTCCCAGGGAGACAGATGAGCATGAGATGTTTTTGGCCAGTGGAAAGTCAGCCAAGGGGGCTACAAAGCCTCCCATCCCTTGCGTTTTCCTTCATGGCAGTCCAAAACCATGAGTTTCCTTCATATCATTTCCTTCAGTCCAAACTGGGACTGCAATGGGCCGTGTACCCCCGTGAGGGCTGCAGCGGGGCTCACGCAGCTCTAGGGAGCCCTGCCGAGTGTCCCGGCAAACACACAGGGCTGCCGGCGAGGGGACAGGCCAACAATACCATGGCCCAGAGGATATCTCCACCCAGAAACCTGAGCTGATTCCAATCTTGAAACACTGAGGAAACAATTGAGAGCTTTCAGGCTTAGGTAAAAGGCCTGAAAAAAGGCTCTGAAAACGTGGAACAGTATGAATTAAGTGCGAGCATCCTGAACAGACCCTGTTTAAATGCTGGCACAAAAGACTTCCCTGACAGGAGCCACCCTCACCATCCCTAGGGATGTTTTTTTAGACAAAAAACACAACATAAAGAAAAGAAAACCCACTCAAGCACCCCAAAACTGATTGCTAGCGCCAGCTAGTCTCCACCTCCACGGATGGGCTGGCACGTCCCCGCTGGTATCTGAAAGCTGTATGGCTCTGACGTGCTCCAAGGAGGCTCACATGGACGTGTTGAAGCTGCCCTGGTGGTGATGGCTGTGAGGTCCCCAGTGCCCCCACAGCCTGGGATGGGGTCTGCAGCGGTGGAAGCAGCTCTGAATTTCCCTAGCTCTCATACGTCCTCTGAGTGACTTTACGAAACTCGATTTTTGACAGAGGCTTTCCGTGCCAAAATGTGAGGCATTTTGAAGGACTTACTCAAGCCCGCTATGACTCATGCAAAAATAAAGCATTTCTGGATATGAAAAGACCATTTATACCCTCTACATACAAACCCACTTTTTTTCCCCCCTCTCCACATTGTAAGCTCTTTGGGAAAGGGGATTTGTTATCGCTCTCAATTCAAGGCTTTATGACCACATGGTATCTGATTTTCTCCCAAAAGGAAATAATGAAAAAGCGTATTTCTCTCTTTTTCTCTCTTCAGCAATTCAGGCTATAAGATTAAAATTTCATGTTATTTCATGTCATTATTTCATGTTTCCTTACAGAAATACGTAAAGTATCATGACTGGGAAGCCTGAAAAGTTGTCTGTGAAACACCGGTAGCTGGCAGATTAAAGCTTCATATCCTGGGTTGTCTTCTGTTGATGTGTTCATCTACGCTGTATAAAAACCATTTCAAAATATTTATAAAATATAGAGTAAATTTGGCTTATCTCTTTTTTCTATTCCACCATTTGCTTTCCATTCAGGTGAAATCAAAACCTGACTAGCTAGAAGGTTCCTCTGGCCTGTGCTATCCTTCTTTAGCCAAATGTTTCTGGTATTTATTCCTTAAGAGCTCCCACAGCCTCTGCAGAAATGAGACCCAGGCCTCAGTCTGCCCTAGGGGACACCAGCGTACGGCCTTGCCCCTGGACAGTGTCAGCAGCAGGGTTCTGCAGGGGGCTGTGTGCCCCTCTCTCAATTCCTAATGCCACGTGATGGTGCTGCTAGGAAGCACTCTCAAAAGGACTCTATTTAAGATTTATTTTTGCTCCTCCAAGTATCTTTTTATGTCACTTTTGCTTATTTGTACAGCTTTCCCAGAGTCCTCTTTTCCCAGCCTGTTTATAGTTGGAAGGCTTTCTGCTTATTGCTCATCCTAATCTCTTGCATCTTTACTTAGCAACGCTGAACCTATCACCCTCATCTCCACTTCACAACAATTGATTTCGCTGTCTTCATGGATCCTCTCTCCCTTCGTGTGTTTAGCTTTTCGCTCTGTTCACGGTATGTGCGGTTTCCAGGATCACAAACATGCTTCCAGCTACTCCCCCATCAGTCTTACGCCTGAGGCCGACATCCTCCAGTTTGCTCCCGATGAAGGGCAGCATTCCCGTTTTTTGGGTTTGTGAGGAGATCACGATGAAATTGGGAATGAAGCCTCCATTCCTAGCCCTCCTGTGACCCAAAGGCTTCATAGGCTGTGGCACGGCTTTTCAGCATGAAGATTTCCTTCTCACTTCCTTCCTCCGCTCCCTCCAGCCACGACAGTTTGCCTGAACCCTTTTTTGAACTCATTTTTGTTTTTTCTGGAAGCCCTTTTGAACCACTGCTACATGTTTCCACTTTTCCTTCCCACAGATGTAAAGACTAGCAGTCTGACATCTCGGCATATGTAAAAGCCATCTCCTAGATTTCTCCCTTCAGCATCCATCCCTACATTTCTTGACCACAGTATTTTCCTGGTCTCTATGCTTCCTTGGCTTAGTCAAAGTATTTGCTTCCGATTTCATAGAGTCATAGAATTGCCTGGGTTGGAAGGGACCTTTCAGATCATCTAGTCCAACTATCAGCCTAACTCTGACAAAAAACATCACTAAACCATGTCTCTAACAAAAAGCTATTGCTCCCACATTTGTTTAGTTTTATACAAGAGAGGCAAACACAAGGTCTCCAACTCTTTATATTTAAAATTCCTCCGTAATTTTCCTGCCTTATCCATTTGTCACCGGCGCAGTATAGGTATTTTAATTAAGACAATAATGCGGGCTCAGCATTTATTTTATGTATTCAGGTAAAGTGCAGTAAAGCGTGTTGCTAGTCTTCACTCTCCCTTACAATGTATTTTCTTTGTCTGCCGACGGCTAATTGGGGAGCACTTGCCCTATCATTATTTTTTTCGTTCCTTACAAAATATCTAAGATGCTAACCAGGTTGCTTCTCAGTAGTAGCAGATAATTCATTTGTCTCCATGGAGATAAACTGTTGACACTTTTATTCATGCTATTTCATTATTAAAAGATACTAATTATCTCAGAAAACCTGAGGTTCTTGCCTGACTTCTCGTCCTGCCCAAGATTTTTATGAAATCCTCCAAACATAAGAACCTAAAAATGGGTCTTAGATTTTTAAAAAAGGAAGAATGTTTACACATCTCTGGTGAAGGTTACTTACTAAGAATACCTTGCAGAATAAAATCATGTAGTATGTATTTATATTGTGTCTTCCCTCAGAAAGTGCTTTTGAACATTTTAAATGGCCATAATAAGTAGGAGAACATCGTATATCACTGAAACGTAAAAACACTGCACTTGTGAACATCTTATCTTTGTAGGTTTCTTCTTTGATGAATTGAGAGGTAAAATGAGCACATAAAATTAATCACACTAGTTTCCAAAGGTGACCTGAGCTCCAGATCTACCCAAGGAACTTGTATCATTCCTCCAAGTCAAAAAACAAGAAGTTGTAGCATCCTGATGCCATCTTTGCCTGTCTGGATAGGACAAACAGTCTGAATTCTATGATTCATACTGGTGTCTGCACAGAGGGGAAAATTTTCTATAAAAAGAGGGAAAGACGAAAAGGTGCTTCCACAAATCCTGCCATATAATTCAGCAGGTTCATTCCTGTCGGCACTCTGAAATGGGGCTGTATCTCAGCTTTACGAAAGGAAAAAAATTACAGTCTGGTTCTCAGATTTGGTTGTAGATTCTATTAAGTCAGTTCCTGACCTGCACACCTCATGCCCCCAGAGCTTTCTGACTCCTGCTGCCTGTGTAGCCTTGGCTTAAGCCTGGCGTGGCACTCTCAAAAACCAGAGAGTGTCTCCAGTGACTTCCATACAGGATTCTTCACGCTCACCACAGATGCTTTCAGAAACGTGCTACCCAGCATCACCATGCCATTTTATTTTTTTTCCCTAGAATTAACTAATTTTTGGTTGGGTTTTGTTTGGGGTTTTTTTTTTTTCCCATGGCTGAAGGAAACCTTTCTTTGGAGTGAAATATTCTCAGGGGCTTTTGGATGGCCTTCCTTTTCACTCCCATCCCTGAATGAGGTTGTTGGGCAGAGGCAGCTCAGCTCTTGTGCTCAGCTCCGCGGTCCCGCGAGCAGCCAATGAAGTGACCGACACTGCAGCCTCTCCTTCTGTGCACAGACCCTTTGAAGTCACTTCAAAGGGGTTGTTTGCAAAGGGGCTGCAGGTACAAGGTGGTTAAATATGGCCAATACCATCTCTGCTGTTTAATGACTCAAACATCATTCCTTACGAGCAAACAGAGGCATTTTTTTTTATATTATTGACACTGATCCTCTAGCTTAGCAAAGGGCACTCATGCAACGTTTTCTGACTCAATTTATCATCTGCCCTAGGCATTCGTTGCACTTTTCTCATCATTAGGGAAGAAATAAAAGCCATTCGCTAATCTCCAAGCCACTTTGTTCCTCTATGGCCCTTCAAAGAGCAGGGCCCCCAAATGGGGATTAAGGACTCTGGAGACCTTTCTCAAGAGAGATTCCTTTCCTTCCCCGTATCGGGCAGAAGGAATCAAATTCTCAAGCTGGGTAATGTTTTTTTAATTAATACCACGGGACTGAAAATAAAATAAAATAAGATAATTATATGGGGCTTTTAACCTGTTTTATAGGCTTTTTATGTTGCCTTTAAATAAAAACAACTCTCTCTGCTCAGCTTGTGGATTTAGGGTGATGGTGTTAACGCAGGCCGAGGCGGAGATGGGGGGAGTAGGGAGTTGGGCTAACCTCTACCCGGCCTCCCACCGAAGAAGCAAGATCTCCTTGTGCCCTCTGGCCCTCCTTGGACTTGGGATGTTGTCTGCACAAAGCCAGAGGAACTTCAACCTTCCCCAGGGAGAGGAGAGGCCAGGGCTTGGGCCTGGCAGGAGGTGGACGCCCTGCAGAGCTCCCTGCGGGCAGAGCCTCCTCTCCTATGGGGGACAGGAGCCCACACTGCCGGCAGCTCTGGCAAATACTTGGTTTTCTGACCCCTCAGCGCACGAGGAATTCTCTCGTGTCTCTGCAAAATGTGGGGGGAGATACTCGCATCTGCAGTCATTTGCACGGCTGTGAGCCAGGTGCTGGGCAGAAGTTCAGCAGAAAATACCCGCCCCAAAAGTGGGAAAATTTGGAGGCCTCCATTTCTATTTTACGACACTCTTAGTTTTTACTTGTGTGCTCGCTCTTCTTCTCTGGAGCCCTTTCCAGTAGCATGTGCCCTATTAATACTGATTTGCGACGTGACCACTAGTTAGAAGTTTTCCCTCCCTCACTCCCAGGCTGGATGGTCACACTTCTTATTTTCCTTTGAGCACAGCAAAGCTTTTTTTAGCTCTGGTGCTGTTGTGAGAGGTTTGGGGACACAGGAGCATGAGTGGGAGCGCCGATGCACAGCCACAAGTTGCACCCTGTTTGTTTCGCCGTTAGAGGACTTTCCTCTTTTTCCACCATCCCCAACCAGGGAAAACACAGGCGTTCAGAAAAAGCCCTGTTTGACAGAAGTGAAATGTGTTTCACCTCTTACAGCTGGCTTCAAAAACCCAGCGTGCTAGAGAACCGTGATGAGTCAGTAATACCCATGAAAGGAAAATAATTGACGCGGTTCTTCTTATGGCAGTGCTTCTAGGTCTGCTTTGTTTCGAGCCCCCATTTTAGGAGAACACTGGGAAGAGCACTTTTTTAAAAGCCCTCTTCCTGAGATCAGTGAGACGCTGATGCTCCTGTTTTAAAAAAATCACCAAGTCACCTCCACAGGTAAGGGCAATGGCGTTGGAGCTGTAAGGGGGTTGCAGAGCCACCACCACTTCCATCGGGCAGGGCAGGAGCTGAGGGGCTGCAGCCGAAGTGATGCTGCCTGGTGATTCTCAAAATGCAGCCCAGGAACCAGCTCAGCCCGTGTCCCAGCCAGGGGACGCGACACGCAGAATGGGTCTTACTGGGGGCTCCAGTTTTGGTGTAGACCTCAAGAAATGACCCCCAGGATTTTCTAGAAATTGGTGCTGTTGGTGCCAGGAGGAGGAGGAGGAGGAGGAGGCAGAGGAAGGCAGCTCTCCATCAGCAAGCGAGCAGAAAAGTTTTGCCGTTATCCATAGTGAATCTCACGGCGCTTTGCCAAACCTTCTGCAAGGAAAACTGGGTTGTGCCTTTCACAGAAACCACCGGCCGCCCTACCAAGCTACAGTCTCCTCTCAGTTCAGGCCCTCGTGTAAAATCTGGAGTGACCTGGTGCAAGCCAGCCTCGGCCCAGCAGCACCAACTGGGCAGAACGCGTTCCTTCGGTTTTTCTCCCCCCTGGCAGATTCAGCCGCCGTCGGGAAAAAGCAGAAACTTGTAATTAACAGAGAAGCAGGAAGGGAAAAGCAGAGTTCAAAGCCGTCTGCCAAAAGAAAACGATCCCGACCGAGTCTCCCAGGATTGTGCCTGGGATGACAATCGCAGCCCAGCACTTCCAAGGACAGCTTATTGTTGTGCTGTGCTCTCTGTCCTCGGCCGCCGCTATTGTCTGCCCGCCTCGCCGAGCTGCGAGCCGCCAGCCCCAAATTAGGACTCTTCGGGGGCTAAAGGTCAACTGGCAGCTCCACGATCTTTCGGAGGATGTGAGTTATAATGAGATCATAGCAAAGGTTCAAACGACGCACCGTGCCGCCGCCAAACGGGTTGGCTTAGCGATAAGGAACAGAGCGAAGCCGGGGGGCCGATGGGTTCCTCGGGCCAGATTTCTGTCCTGGTGCCGGTCGGTATGAAACGAGCCCAGTTTAACCTATTTAAAAACGGGGTTTAAAGGAGTCATGAGTCTCTGCAGGAGCTGAGGACGGGCGGAAAACCCGCTCTGATCTCTTTGGCATCTGCTTCGGGTTCTCAGCCTTCTCCGCCTCAGCTGCCGCTGCGCTCGGCGGCCGCAGCCAAACGCCCCTGGGCCCAGGGCCCCTCGCCGGGGCTGAGGGGCGGCTGCGGGGGCACTGGGCGGCGGGAGGGAGGGGG
>VXAK01017505.1:25993-58461 GCA_013399435.1 Arenaria interpres | reverse complement strand
AGGGTTGTTTGTTTTTTTTGGTGACTGTTGCACAACAGCAAAAAGGAAGAAATCATATGATACGTGCTTCTCCCTTTTTTGATGTCTTAAGACACACGGTGTGTTGTTAAAACAAGCAATACATGTTTCCTTACTGAGATTGTCCCAGGGGCAGTTTTTACCCCAGGGAAGCCCCACAGAGCCAAATAGATAAAGAGAAGTTGGAAGGGTTGTCTTGTACTTTCAAAGTACCTGTGCAAGTCTCCTGCCACTGAAATAATGTACTAATTCCACAAAAAATGCGCACCAGCAATGGCCCTCCTCGATTAGTCAGTAATCATAAGCAAGCCTTGTAAAACCTCTGAGAAAAGGCGATATTTTAAAGCTAAACTACTTAGTTAAGTGAAAGCTGGCATATGAACACTGAAGACTGATCTATCACAATGGTTTATACATGTGCAGCCATGCCACCTCGAGCAGGAATGTAAAACATGGAAAGGACTTCTTCAAAATAGGACTGCAGCAAAGGCACACTGGTTGCATTACAATTTTTAGGAATTACTTGCTCATCGTTTTACTATTTACTTGCTTTGCAAAGCTGTGTTATCAAATTTCTAGATGTCTTTGTGGATGAAATTTCTGAACGTTCCTGTTTTACCTTGAGGTGTTACACAGCTAGTGGCTGACTGATGATACAGACATCATGGAAACATCTTCTGAAAAGAGGAAAAAGAGTGTGACATACACTGCAACAATCAACATTGCATGCTTGCACAAATTAGAGTAATTAACAGTGTGTGTAGGCTTGAAAAATTAAACTATATATCCTTGTGCTTTCTGTTCAACTATTTGTATTTCTAATCGTCAAAGAACAGTTTCAACACCAGCCTCTTCTAAGGAAAATGACCCATTTCCTCATTTGTAAAGGAAAACAAAAATGCATGCACTGAGTAAGACTATCTGTTTGTATCTTTCCAGCATGAAACTTTTCACTACCTAGCCAATTCACACGTAAATACCTCAGGAGAGTTAGATGAATTTCAGATGGTTTGACTAACTCATAGTTAGGGTTTTTTTTGTGGGTTTGGGTTGTTTTTTGGGGTTTTTTTGGTTGGTGGTTTTTTTTTGGTTTTTTTTAAGTTGTGTGGGACTTTAAAAGCTTAACAGCTTTTTCTGGTATTTTCTGTGAAATGGGACTTCTCAGTCATATTTATGTTAGCTTTGTTTCTGCAAGTGTATCTGATAGCAACTGAGCATTGAAAAGCTGTAATTAAGTTCTCAATGAACTATGGACGAGGACTTCTTTTCTAAAGTGGCAAGATGTTCAGCTGGCATCACAGGACACAAGGTCAAAATTACAGAAGGTCTTGCACCATAAATCACATGCGTTCTGCTCTGTAATGTGCCCTGAGATGCACCAAGACAAACTGATGCTTTTCCAGAAGGTACGAGCCCCTGTGTCCCTGGGGAAGTTACCACGCAGTCAGCTAGCATGTGGTACACTGTGCTACCTCTCCTCCTGAATAGTCTTAGTGCCTGTGCACACACACACACACACACACAAATGCCAGATACCATTTTTACTAAGAATATAAGTTCACCCTACAAGTTTATTTAACTACCGTACACAGGGAAATGTTAACTGAAAACTTGTTGAAAAACCTGAAGGAGATGGGAATGCTTTCACCTTCAGCACGCTGGCTTTCGGCTTGCACTGAGTCATAACTGTTAAATGGATATATCAGTTCCCCAGGTATTTTGGGAAGGAAGCCTGGGAGCCCAGGTGCAGAAACGTAAGCATATGCAAGGGAAATCACTTATGGGCGGAACGTGGTCATCACAAGAGTTCCATTTAGTAACCTGTGATAGGAAGCTGGTCTAGGACTACCTCCAACTCCCGGGAGAACGTTTGATCTCCAGAAGTTGTACTATCATGTCATCGATGTGAAGACTGCCAGCCATGCTGCAAAGACTGTTCGTAGCTTCAGTCAAGGTAAAAATGCCCTACAGCACCACTACTAGACATCCCTCTGTCCCAGCACTGTTCCTGCTGCTTCTGACTGTGCACCATAGAATCAGAATCACAGAATGGTTAGAGTTGGAAGGGGCCTTAAAGATCATCGAGTTCCAACCCTCCTGCCATGGTCAGGGACACCTCCCACTAGAGCAGGTCGCTCAAAGCCCCATCCAGCCTGGCCTTGAACACCTCCGGGGATGGGGCATCCACAACTTCCCTGGGCAACCTGTTCCAGTGGCTCACCACCCTCATAGTAAAAAATTTCTTCCTGATATCTAATCTAAATCTCTTCTCTTCCAGTTTAAAACCGTTACCCCTTGTCCTGTCACTACACTTCCTGACAAAGAGTCCCTCCCCAGCTCTTCTGTAGGCTCCCTTCAGGTATTGATAGGCTGTTATAAGGTCTCCCCGGAGCCTTCTCCAGGCTGAACAACCCCAGCTGTCTCAGCCTGTCTTCATAGGAGAGGTGCTCCATCCCTCTGATCATCCTCGTGGCATCCATGTCCATCGTCACATCCATGATGTGTTTACATGCTAAACTGCAAGCCCAGCATGGTTCCAGCATGGTGGTGGTCTGCTGAAGTGTCCAGAGGGCCAGTGGCAGCAGTTAGAGGTGGTAACTGGGCAGATATTGCTGGAAGGCATTTTCTGTCAAACTACAGCCTTGTGACACCCTGCTGCAGTCACACCACACCAGGCACAGCAGGCTTTGCGCTGTTGAAAACATCTCTGCAGGGACTAGCAACTGCGTGGGGTTCTTGAGTGCAAAGCATTCCTTCCAGGTTAGCAGAGAGAAGGGGTGAAATCAAGCTCCTCTGCTTCAAACCTCAACTGAAGTCATGCCATGCAGAGGAGACCTGGAAAGCCATGCTAATCACAGTAATCACAGTTCTTTCTGCAATAACCTTAAGATCCAAACATTGAAGGAAGAAGACCCTTGTCCATTAATTTAAGTCTTTTAATGAATGGTCATGTTTCCATTGCAGCGGCCAAAAGATTGCCAACAGCCCTGTAGCTGTCTGGCTCTACAAATTAGCAGATGATGGAGGCGATGAATTTCTCAATAGTCCGAAGAACTTCCATGGTGGTCTGTTGCTTCCATAGTTGGAGGGGTGAACTCAACACTGATCTCCAGAGAAGTGTTTCATCAACCTGAAACTGAGCTGCCACTGCACATCCCAGGCGTGGAGCACAATCCTCCCACTCTGGAACCACTCTTCTTATTTTAGTCCAAGATTTCTGAAACTTTTTTGTACTTTTAGATCCTTTTTTCTTCTTCGTTCTCCTGCAAAAGCACGGAGGAAAGGGCCAACCTGTATCTGCCAGAAAAAGGCCCAGAAATCAGAAAATCAAAGCTCCTTTGTAATGGTAGTTGACTTGCAAAGCTATAGCTGGCTGGCAATGTAACAAAAACATCTCTACAGTATAAATAGAATGAAGTATGTCACGCTTAAGTGTGGCAAAATTGTGGCACAAGCAGCTCCTGCAGAACAGCTATCTCAAGGTAACTTGTGTGCTGTGATCCTTCCTGAAGTCAAAACAAGTGGTTTGTTTGGATGCAATTTCTCCAAAAAGCAAAGGAAGGACATTATATTTAGGGAAACATTAATTTTTGCATTACTATGAAGACTAAATTCAGGATCTTTATTCCTGGAATACAAAAAGCTGAGCTGGCTTGCTTAAAAGGTTATGACTGTGAACGTGTTTGTTTATACCATGTTAAAATCCTCTGGCTGAAATCATTTTACCTTACTACACTATGACCTAAGAATGGGTTTCTGCAGCAGTATAGTCTTAGTCAAGGTGTATCTTCAAGTGTTATCAACCCACAAATGTAAATTACTGTATTTCATAGCAAGCTTTCACTGACCAACTTTTATTAGGTGCTACCAAAAAAAAAAAAATTTAATAAATTCAAGTCGTGTACATACTTCTGCTCAGCCAAACACCAATCCAGTTAAGAAAAGCACGGGTTTATTTCAGAGACGGCTATTCTGATTTTACATGCCAGTGTCTGGTTTATATGTAAGAAATGCCAGTCATATTTGTGTGTAGGAAAACAAAACTTCATAAAAATAGGTCAACTTTCTTTTCAGAAAAATAATTATGTTTCTCTTCTATTTTACGGTAAAGATTCTTCTTACAGAAAAAAAGCACAGTAAGTTTCCAAGACCAGAGTGACTGTTTCATAAAGCTAGGAAGATGTGAGAAGAAAATTATAGAACAGATATCCCCATGCCATCTTAAGAAATGCTGCTCACTTTAACACCTATTTTTAGTGCCAGTCTCAGAGAGGTTTTAGGGCCTGCAGATTTTTTTTACCTAACTTGATTTGAATGTGGTGGGTTAAAAGGCTTTCTAAAAGACATGAGCAGTTTCTCTTCTTCCTTGCAGCTCCATGAAAAGTAGCCAGCCTTCCTCCCCAGCCTGGGCTTCCCTCACCAAAGATCTGAGGTGGCTCCGGAGTGTATAATGTTCCTCTGTCATTAACAATGTTCATAAGTACCCCCTTAAGAATCTTTGTTTTGGATTCTCCATAGTAAAAAAATCAGATTCAAACTGTGCTTCAGCTGGAGCACCCATAGTGCAGTTAGTTATTCATTATCTTTATTAGGTTAAAAAGGAAGCAGCATCTTCTTCAAGGGAACATCGATAGGGTTCTGTGAGTTTTCTGAAGATCTGGGAGATGGCTGGGGAGCAGTGACACAACCCTTCTGAAACACCTCTTTGTTTTCAGCAGTCTTGTGATCTCCCAGAACCATCATTTCCTCGAGACAGATAAGAAACTGCATTCCAGCTTCTCTGCTGGCCCACGAGGCAAAGGAGATTTCGTTTGCATCTCAATGTCTTACCTGGTCACAGGAGTTGGGGATGATGCAAGGGACTGCTTGCATTGCAATTAAGGCTGGGTACGGGGTCCTACCATCGTCACTATGTCAGGGTTAGGGTTTCCCAAAAGCAGTATTATTTTCCTGTGAGGTTTTCTGATTACGTTATTTTTGTATGCGTGGAAAAAAAAAGAGTTGTTCTGGTTGGTTTTTTTTTTACCTTAACGTATTTTTTTAGACAGGCTGAAAACTGAGTCATACTTGAAGCCAGCTCTGAAGCTTTCACCGTGGTGTAACTCATGTACTTAAAATTTCAAACTTCAATTTGATTGATTCCTCATTCTTTATTCAGTGTCTCCTCCTGATTTCTGGCGGGTAGTAATTTCTGAGTTTTAGGAGATTTGTGATTTTAAAAGCTAACCTGGGGAAATAGCGGGGGGATGTGTGGAAGTACCATAGTAAATTCCTGATGTAGAAGTTGACAAATATAGAATAATTTCCACATTTTGTTGGTGTTTTTCTAAAATTTAAAGAACAGTGGTAATTTTGCCCCCCATAATTAAAGGGATATTTTTGTCAATTTTTACTCAAAAGTAGTTACTATTTCCTGACTCTCTTAATTTAAAATTTTATTGTAGCAAGTTGAAATTTGCAAATCCTGTCTCTCTGACCAAGTCCAATATTTTACTGCCCGTCTCTAAAGATCACAACAAAGGCATTTTAACAGAATTCAAAGAAGGCTTTGGGGAGCATTTCACATGCTATTTAATATTTGAAAATCACGTTTTGATTCAAATGAACAATGACCCAACATTTCTGTTTTGAAATGGAAGTAGTAAGAAAGTCCAGAGAAGTATAAATCTTTAAGTGCTTGAGTGCAATATTTGTGTTTCTGCAAGCTGCTGTAAACAGTTGCACAGCGTGAAAGAAAAATCTGTTTGTCTCCTGTTGTTCTTGGAGCAGTGGCGTCTAAAGGGCAAGCTGACATGCTGGAAAGCATTTCCCATGATAAGGTTAGAGACTGTGAGGAATTATTTTTAAACTTAAAAGTTACAGGCTGGGTTTCATTAACAGATCATGTGAGGGAAGGTTAAACAAAGCTGCTTGCAGAGGAGGAGAGAGGCAATTGAAACAATCTGGTGTAAAGTTTGTTTTCCGGAAAATCAGGTAAGAGGAAAATGAGAGCAGTGCATGTGCTTTTAGGGTAAGAGCAGTGGTGAGTCACAACTGCTCTTTATTCCTGCCTTACAAAGGGGAAGACTGAGGCAAAAAGAAGCAATACCATGCTGCTGTCGCCACTGAAATCAGATGAATGATCACTCTAGGCTCTTCAATACAGAGGTTAGCCTCGGTAAATCGTAGTGTATCTTTTTTCCCCCTCTTCTGCTGATCAAACTAAAGGCAAGGGTTAGCTCATTTTGGGAAGGTGAACGGAAGGGATGCAAATCAATGCAATACGCGTTGCGCTGCCTGTCTCTCAGAGCCAGCTGAAGCATACTCAGCCCATTGAACTCCAGGATGCTGGTAATTGCTGTCAGATCTACATAATCATTTCAAATATTTTAATCACTGTTTAATCACTGTGGCAGACACACACTACACTAGTCTTTCATAGGACCTTTGTGGCCACCAAGGACCTACTTGATTGGAATCTCCTCACTATCAGTAGAGCAGAGAGTTTCTTTTGATCTGTTTCTCTTTGATCACCTTCAGCTCATGGACCATCCTACATGTACACCTCAAAGCTTCGGGACAGCACAGCAGAACGAAAAGGACTTCTGCACTGGTTCCTCGTGGGGTACAGAAAGAGAGTATGTGCAAGGGGACATGCATCTGGATGTGAGGTGAAGCTGGTTTAGTTAGTGGTTAGCACAAAACAAGATATTTTGGGAAACTGTTTCACATCACAGTGATGTCCTGATGATTCCATGGCAGGGCCATACATAGTGCAGCAGCCACAGAGCTGAGAGCTGGATGCTGCTTCTCTGACTTGTCTCATGAGCAGCTATTAGCTTGTGCAATTTCCTCTTGCTCCATATGGGAACATCCACAGGGATTTCACTAGACCTTACCCTTAGGCTTGCTGAAGAGCGCAGTGTGTGACTGACACAACAACATTCATGCAATCGCTTCTCATCCCCATGACCAGAGCTGTCCTCTGCTCTTACAGTAGGTGCTCTCTTGGTGTGTGGTTGTGCAGTGCTAGAAAAGTGGGCTGGCGTGGGATGATCACTGTAGTACCTATGGTAGCATTGAGCTGTGCTGGACTATGGCCCAGCTGCCTAAAATTTGGACCTGCTGAAGTCCAAGTCTCACCGTTCACGTGTCAGCATCTTTTACTAGCAGATTCCTCTCTCCCTGAGCAGTATTTCTGCAAGTCAGAGACTTGAGCATCAGCCAAGAAAGCTGTTTTACACACTGGCTTGCAACCAACTCATTACCTACAATACCCATGATTTAATGCAAAAATTTGACCTTTGCCCATGGCTGGAAAAGTGGTGATGAAACCCCTTTGCCCAGGCGCTGTTCTGATGCCACATGCCTGGGTTGCCTTCTGTTCCCCTGCCCTCTGATAGTGGTTCCAAACACCTCCCATTAGCATGAAGGACAGACAGCTGAGCACATGCTGCAATCCAAACACAGCGCTCGCTGTTTCCCCTCTCCTGTTTTTTTTTTTTAAGGATTTTGTGTCTGGCTAAACAAATACCTGTTCAAAACACAGGCTGTGTTTAAGGGAGAAGAGGTTGGGCCCCATTCGGCTTTCTTTCGTTGGCAAAGGCTGGGGCAGCCACGCTGGAGGGACACAGGAGCCACGTCATGGGAGTTTGCTGGGTGAATGCAGGGTGCTCCAGCTACCGTCTCTGCTGACAGGGGGTTTCCCTGCTGCAGGTTTCAGTGCAAATTTACACAGGCCCTCCGTCCTGACACTCGGATTTAGAACGAGGTACATTCACCGTCTGGCTGCAAAAGGTTGATCCCCCGATACTTTGATGGAGACAGACAGAAAGGAAGGAAGGGAGAAAGAAAGGAAGAAACGTATGAAAGATTCAACACGCTAGCAGTCTAGAGTATTAAAAAACCTTATTTTGCGGCCATTTTGACTACATGTACAGTGGCAAAGATCAATGTAAATATTACATATTAATAATTAATATTACATATTAATACACATTAGAATATTTTTCTAATTATTCTTTTTTCTTAGCAAGGAGAGTGTTTTTGGAATTAGCTTTGGGTTGGTTTTTTTTTGCATTACCAATAACTGTTTCATGAAATAATATATCCATAACTCATATATAACATCACACACATTGTTTCGTGTATTGTTCAGTGGCCTGATTTTTTACTGTCCTAAACCTTTCAGGGAATGTAAATGAAAATGACTAGAAAGAAGGGCAAATCATTAATGGAAAAAAAAGCTTTAGCAATGTTCGGCATTTAGTATAATGTAATCATTTAAATTAAAATGCTTCTTCACAACAGTATTAAAAATTTCTTCCTTAAAGCAGTAGTTGAAACTAAAACTAGAGAATTATCTAGTGAAATATCGGATTAGACTTTGTTGATCTTGCTAGAAAGATTTTTAATTCCACATAGAAAGCTTTTTTCTCCTTTTCTTACTGCGCACTGAAAGGCCAGCCAAGCAGAGGTGGCAAAGTCCAGCTGAGACAAGGCTATACTCCTCTTTATGTTTGGCTACATTTAAAAACTATGTATAAAATGTCCATTGCATAGTATTCATGTCTTCGGTTGCCTGGTTTATCGGAAGGTGCTGAAAACATTAAATGAAAGCATTAAACCAACTTTTAAAGAGCTATCAAATGAAGGCTGGTAGGTAGAGATTTCCTTTTTAAAATAGCTTAGACAATTCAGACTCAGATAACTCTCTGGCTTTCCACGTTTGCCTTTAAACAGGAATCGATAAACGCGTGTTTGTAAATGATACCGGAATGACTAGCACAGGTATGTCTGCGTGTTTCAGCTCTGGCCATAACGTGCCCTTTTCACCTGGACCCAGGGGTAGTTTTGTGCCTCGCAGATGATCCCAGGCAAACTCGGCGCCGCCGAGGTTGTTTGCTGCTCCTGCGGTCACCTCGCTGAGGTAGAAGTCCACTTCCTCAGCTGCGGGCCCCCTGCTGCCAGTGGCCTTTCTCTTAACCTTTCCTCATGTGACAGAGGTTGTGTGCTGACGGCTGGCTCCTTGCACCCAGCGAAAACGAGGACAGAGGACAGAGTTGCCAGAAGCTTAAGTAGAATATGTTGGGTTTCTTAACATTTTCCCTCCTCATGGGTGGCTTTTTCTCTCCCACCCATCAGGTCATTTCAAAGTCTTTTTTAGTGCTCTTTTATGCCTCAACTTCTTAAAAACATAAAAAAAGCCTCCCTCCCACCCTTTATCAGCAAGACCATTCACTCCGTAAAACTCACGCTCCTTAAGTGTCAGCCGTACCTTATCACTCACTGTACTTTGGGAGAAGCAGAGGGCAGCAGCCGCCCTAGATACTGTGTTAATGCACATTGTATGTTTTCACCTAAATCTTGATTGGAGATAATCAGAACAAAATAAAAAGGAGATGATAAAATACCTCACTGTAATGATATCACTACTAAATGTAATGCTTTGCATTGATTGAATGCCTTCCTCTTCCATCAGTGTTAACTATGATGCTTTGTTAATTAAGTCCTCTGAGGGAGTTGGGGAACAATCCTGAACATAGTTTGGGACTGGTGTCTCTATATAATATCCACACAGCTATCAGGATGCTATCCTACATATTTTCCTAGCTAAAGCTTGGCTGCAAAGACAAATTCCTTGGGATGGCAAATTAGCATATGTGTCACTGCAGGGTTCCCTAAACTCTGGGGGCAGAAGATGAAAGCTAATTCTCAAGCTGATTTTTTCCTTTTTTCTTGAGATAAAGGGTTAGTACATTCCTTGAAAAAGAACTGTTTCAAGCAAAACATGGGAAAAACTACAAGAATTCATGAAATATGTTTGCAATTCATCACCTCAGATGTAATTCTGCATCCTGGATTCACTACAGACCTGGAGGATAAAATAGCAGAATGGCAATATCATGGTTCACTGAGGTCTTGGCTGAGCTGTTGCTGTTCTCTTCAAGCAGAGGAATTGAGGAGGATGCTGGTTACTTGTTCTCATGTGCTACAGGAAAGGTATATTCATAGGAACCCAGCTGCTCTGTGCAGTGCTTTTTTTTTTCTGGTAAGACTGCAGGTAGGGGGGCTGTGGGTGGCTCTCCATGAATGCTACGTAGGCGAGATATATCGTAACAGCACAGTTTTGTCCTCAAGTCCCTGGACAACCTTCTTCTCACCTTTGGTTATGTACTTGCAGTTGTGGCCCTGCGTAATCCACCTGCCTGTTGTCTTCCCCCGTGTTTCCGTTTTGTTCCTCCCTCCCACTGGTTCTGCGAACAGCCGGGGTTACACCACATTCCTCAAGCAGCTTTTTGAAGTTATTAACCCCAGTGTTTTTCTCATTAAATTGCTGAGTGTGCTGTGAAGCAGGGATTTCTTATAAACAGGGAGCGCAAGCAGAAATTCAGCACTAGTTTTTTCCGTTTTCCTGTTTTGGAAAGGTAAGAAAATACCAAGTTTCATGTGAATCATAGTGAAGCGCACAGCATCTTATCCTGCATCCTTACGTAGGCTGAGTTCAAAGAGCAGCAGTAAGAGTTTCGCTGGGTAGGCAATGCAGAATAAATGGTGAGAGTCACTCTTGCCCTACTCCTGCACCCTTAGTCAGACCATCAGTACCTTCTGCATGTTTTTCCCCCCCCTAAGAATATGAGACATAGGGCATCGCATCATCCATGGGTCTATTTCCCTCCTCGTGTGTCTTTTGAGCCCATTGGCCATCACAAGTCAGGTGTGAAAGGAAGTCTCCAGCTTGCCTGGAAGGCAGCGGTTTGGTAGGAGAGAAGAAAACCAAACCAGAGCTTCCACTGGGGGAAAGCCAGGCAGACCACAGCAGCCACAAAATAGTGCTCGGCAGCTGCCAGTGCTTCCCCATCTGAGGATGTACAGCTCCAGACTATCTGTGGCAGCAGAAGGTCAGTGCCGTATCCTTGACAATGGAAAGGAAGCCTTTGCGTTGCAAGCAGGCAAACTGCAGGCGAAGGAGGAGGCAAAGGCAGGGTGAGGTTTGCTTTTGACTGTTTTTGATTACGTGAAGTCTTCTGGGGTAAGTGAAATCATTGTAAAGATTGAACACACTGTGACTGCCAAGTATGATGTGACAATGTACTGCTCATCAGTAATGGAAACCAACAATGATAATAAACATCAATAATTTTTCCAACCAAACATCTTAGAAAAGCAGATAGACTGAAAGGATTAGCACTGAAGCTCAACATATTGCATGAGGAATCCATTATTTAGTATGAATTTTAAAAATAAAGCACTTTCCTGTTTCTGTAGATCCCACTTCTGAAACACTTGGCAGGAACCTCCAGGCATCCCAGTTCTGAAGACAGTGAAAAACCATGCAAAGCTGATTTCATATAATTCTGACAATTCACTCATATGAATAAACTAAACACACATGTTTAAAAGTTTGCAGAGTCAAACACTAAACACCTAGGCTTTCTGCTTCAGTGGGATGGTGGAATTCATTTTTTTTGCTCAGCAAATGCCTGATAACACTAAGCCTTTTGTCCACTTGCAATGTAGTGCCTCATTTTTTTTTTCAGCACTGTAGCACTAAATTCCATGAAGACTGTAAAATAAAAAAATAACTATAGGGCACTTATATGCAGTCTTACTGAAGAATGCGTGTTTTAAACAGTGTATAATTTAAGATGGTATATTTCAGAGGACGAAATGGAGAGTAACCTGACATTTTTGCTGTGAAAACGTCTAACTTGAGAAGAAAACAGCAACTTTCTAAGAGCTGTGTAAGCTGTTGTAGGCTATAGAAGCCAAGTGGAACTGGTGAGAAGAAATTTTCTCCCTGCCCCAAAGCTGTTGTGAGCTCATGCAGCAGTTTTTGCAGGTGATACTCTCTGCAATGCGGAGTATAAGGATCATTAGTTTTTTGCTCCAACATGTGCAAGTGTTACAGCAGCATTTCATAGCAATATACATCCAGTGTCCAAAGAGTCCAACGGGCTTGGATGTGGCGGATTGACGGTGGTGGTGTTGCTGTTTGTGCACAATGTGTTTTATGGAGAGGGGTGCGTCTCATTCTCTTAAAATCCTCCTGGTTTGCTTCCCTTAGAGGTTATTTGTGGGGAGGAGAAGGCTCTGAGCATCACGAACTGAGTGTTTTCATTAGGCAGAGTTGATGAAGCAATGCCACTCACAGATGAGATTAGCGGTCACTCATATTACTTGTACATGGACACTGGCAGGGTGAGACAGAAGGTCAGAGCTGCTGTTTTATAAAGACCGTGTTACACCCTTTTTTGACTTTGAGCCTTGCTTTAAATGTGTTCTTCTCCTACAGACCTTGCAGGGGTTTCTTTTGTCACTTGAAGAACTTGATTTCTTCTGATCTTCCTCAGGCTGGAATACAGCTGTTTGGGGCGTTTTTCCCCCCCTCTGACTGTGCTGTAAACATCCCTGCAAACTTTTCTTTCCTACTTCTCAAGTTGTTTCCCCTGACAGAAGAGGCCAGCTGTCTCTCTGCGTGGAGAGGGTGAGTGAAAGCATGGGATGAGGCAGCAACTGGTGTGGAGGATGGCCTCCTCTACGGGGTCCGCTTCAGCATGGGGGCTGAGCAGAAGGGCGTAAATTCCCACTTGCTCACACGGATGGATGCAGCACCAGAGTGCTGGACGAAGAAAGGCATTACGCTTTCCCTTGGAAGGATGAAATAACTCCCAGGCTCTTTTTGCTGCTGCAGAAGTAGCATGTGCTTAGATTCATTTGCATCCAGCCAAGCACTTAGAGAGACGTTTAAGCATGTTAAGCAGGACCCTGCTAGCTTGGTGACTTCAAACGACTGTGTCCGCACATGACTTATTTGGCTAGCAGCTATAGCAGTTAAACAAGTTCTGCCAGTAGCTTGGGTCGGTGTAGTTCTTTTTCCCATTAAATAGGTCACAACTTTGTTTTTTGATTTTTTGCTCTTGTTTACTGGATTCTCCCCCTGGCTGACAGGTAGCCTGAAGGCGCGATGTTGCGAAGGGGCAGCGGGATGACTGTAGGTCCTCTCATGAGCGATTCATCCTTTCGGCTCAGTCACAGAGCTCCCACTGCAGCGCCCCCCGAACCTCTCCAGGAGCCCCGGCACGGAGAGGCGGGAGGCGAGTGAGGGGGAGAGGATGGGGGTTCAGGGCATGTTGTGCTCTGCGGTTTGGTGATTGTGCAATGAAATGTCGGCCGGCAGAGACTCCAGCCGGTGCAGCGGTGCGTTCGAGTGCCTCCCTGCACCAGACACCTCCCCTGACTTGACCAGAATGCATCGCACACAGGCTGCGCAGGAAATCGGATGCAATAGATCCGTGGTCACGTTGCGAAAAAGCTTGGCTGTGAGAAGTGAACTTGTGTTGTTTATCTATCTCCCAGAATGGCCAAAGGGGAGACCCCTCGCCTCCTTTCACAGGTGAATTGAACAGATTGTGCCTCCAAGGGTGACCGGGGGCAAAGTGAGACCCTCCCGCTCACCTCCCAGAGGCAAGCGTGCTGACAGGAGTCGAGGAAGGGTTGTAAAACAGCCAAATAAAGGAGGAATGTCGCAATGATCATTTTGAAATAAACCTGTTTGTGACGAGAAGTGACTGTGGCGATACTTATGGTATGATTCATACCAAAGTACAGCACCTGCAGTTTTAATCTGGATGACTTTTAGGATAAAAGCAAATACTGTTCTAACATCTCAGAACGTGAAAACAAGCATGAGGGGTGTTCTTGGTTCTGGAACTGCATTAACCTAGAGTCAAGTTTGTATAAGAAAGAGGTGGCAGGAGCATTTTTCCACTGTGAGGTGCAGCTTGCTTATAACTGACTCACAACAAACAGGGGGTTGCATGGTTGCCTATCTCTGTATTCACTTGCAGTCTCTCTTCTCTTTTATGTGGCAATTGCAATTACACTGAACACTTACATGGTGTTTCATTCCGCATTAGAGCTCTTCAAGGATGCCCTCAGAAAGTCCCTTACCCTACCTCCCGCTCCTCCTTGGTGACAAATCTGAACTGTCCTATCTATGTCTATGCTAGATTGCTGGGGACAGCCTCTGCCTCTGTGCCTGTGGGCTCCAGGCACCCCCTGGCAGCCTCCTTACAGCAGTCCTTGCTGAGAGACGTGCATGTTTTTCTCCTAGCGCTGCTGATAAGTAAGCTCTTACAGCCAGGAAGAGGTCAGAGATGGTGACTGCTTTGTATGCCTGGTTGTTGATGCTGTCGGGAGGAAGCTTGGGTATCTGCTTTTAGAAACTCATTATATTCCAGTGGGAACCTGTGGGAGCTGCATGCTGGAAAAGCAGCTCTTCTGGTGGAATCAAAAAGTCAGGCTCCCATTTCTCTACAGAAACACAGCACGGAGGCTTCAGAATATTGGACTGCACTCCCACTCCTGCCTGAAGACCATTGCTAAATATCAAGTTAGTGAAAATACCTGGCTTACTGCCTATCTTACCAGGGAAAAATGACATCAGGGAAGGCAGTGTCCAAAGATTATTTACTCCAAGAAGATCTTTGCTTCCAACAAAATCCTCACCGCACAGATTTCTCTGTTCTGTCCTCAAGGGTATGCAGTGTTCTTTCCTACAAGTGCTTAAAATACTTGAAAGTGCAGTGAAAAATCTTTACACAGGCTGGTTGGATGACTCTTCTGCTTAGAACTACACATGTTTTTTTGTTGGTTTTTCCCTGTACTCAACCACTGGAGGTAGTTTGGAACAGTTCAAACAAAACACCCTTAAACACGTAGGGGAAAAAAAGCAGTTTGTTCAAATACATGAATGTCTATCCAAAAGCCTGGAAGAACTGCTTTCTGTGGGAAACCTTCTTGCTGACATTTCACTCCTCTCACTTGACTTAATTTTTTCACTTGAAGTAATTTTTATTTCTCTTAATTTCCATTTCAGACAAGGAATATGATGTTTTCTCTCTTAGGTCAATGCAAATTTCAGAGCCCAGCCAGTGCATTATTTTTTTTTAACTGCTGGCAAGGTGAAGTTTGCCCCTCTGCACATCGGAAGCGGGTGTGAGTGTCATCCACACCTGAAGCAATGACAGATCCCTTGCCTGTCCTAAGCATAACAGCTTTTCCCCACAGCACAGCCCTGTCCTTCCTACTTATTTATTTTCATGAGTCCTTACACATGCTTTATAAGTGACGATGAAAATAATTCACAAATACAGATTCCCAAAGCACTGCTAAATTTATGGGGTTTTCCACACATGCTAAATAAAAGACAAAGCCTACAGGTAAATAGTATTACAAACATCTTTCTGTACTCTCTTTTATTAACTATACAGACCATTTAGACACACGTAGACTCTGGAAGATGTACGAAGGTACGTCCTCCCTGATTCACGTACAGTGTGACCTTCCCAATCTGCAAATCTTTTTAGTGAGCTAGACCCATTGCAGAAAACATGGGGCAGGAAGAGTCAGGAGGAGGCTGCATCATTGATATCTCTGCAGCTGATGCTGCTACACAAGAAAACCCCTCTTCCCTGCCAGCATGGTCGGGGGGTGAGAGGAGAGGTGCTGTGAACTTTAGTGAGAATACATGGACCACTCACAGAAAAGTTCACCCTCATCTATGGTTATGGTTGAGCTCTGATGCTGTCACTGTGATATAGTCTGGTATCCAGCTGCAGTACCTGGGGAAACCACTGGAAGCAATACCCTGATCCTTGGTCACACCTGACCTGGTGTCAGGGACCAAGCTGTCCTCTGTTCTGGCTCTTGGGGTGGTGCCATCCTGGGAAGGCTGGTACTGGAGAGCGGCCCCTGTGAATGACCCGTGTTGTGTCAGCCACAGCATAGCAATCCCTCCTGCTTTCAGGGTGAAGAATGAACAGATTAAATGAATGCCATTTTTCAGAAGCAGGATCAAAGAGCATCTGTTAAATTCATGAGGGCTTGATGAAATACTAGGCAAAGTGATTTAGAATTCACTTACAGAATCAGCATGGTTTGTTGGTTTGTTTTTTTTTCATGCTTTCCCAGATAGAATGACCTAGGCGTAGGTCTTAAACCCAAGAAATAGAAGATTGAGCCTTGCTTTGTGGCTCTACTTTGATTTTTAATCCAGTTTGTTCATTATGTTGGTTTAAGAAGCAACATTTACAGCAGCTGCTACATACTTATAAAATCAGTTGGTTTTATTTTTTCCCCCTCTTCTTTTCTGACTGAAAGGAAAACAACAAATCCAAATGCCAACGGACTGAGTATCTGCTGGGTATAATGAAAGAGATGAAAGGGGTCAGATGACACACGGACGAGCTTTACTCAGAAGTGTTTAACGGCAAGTAGTGCTGTATTTCTTCTTTGTGTTCTGTGTCTTCCCATCCACATCTCCAGCTAGCCTCTCTCCTCTCTCACTTGTTTTGTTGCAGCATGTAAAGCCCAGGTCCCACTGACCTAGAGTGGTACGGTCCACATCTACATCTCTGTGACAGTGCTGTAGGACCACAGCATGCCCTGTACAGCTATAAGGAGTTTAGCAAAAGCAGTGGCCACCTGAAGGCCGAAGCAGAGCTCCTGCAGCACTGAGACTTCCACCAGTTTTAGAAACATTCCCTGTGCTCAGCCTCAGCCCGGCCCTCGCTGGCAGGACAGCGCTATTATCTGCTTGCGTCGTGCAGAGCGCTGAGTCAAGGACGGACTCTGCGACTTCAGCAATGCCACAGGAATCCTGTGGCACAGGCCGGAGCAGAGCAAACTCCCTCTTCCGTGCTTCAGTACTAACCTTGCTGCCATCACCGGATGAACCCGAATTAGCTGTACCCAAAGAGAGCTTGAGGAGAGAGGGAAGGGCCATGGGTAGCATTCTTCGTTCACTAGCAGGAGTAAAACACATTGCTATTCCTGGTACTTCAGGGGGGAGTCAGGAGGACTCAGTCCCACAGCAGTGCCTTTGCCGTACTGCAGAGGAGCTGTCATCATTCCTTGAGGCTGGCTTTCATGGTTAAACATCCCCCAGGGTACAGCTCATGTTTTCTGGTGTTACTGGCTTTGGGATAGTTGCTGATTCCCTAGAAGGGGGTAGGCGACTGTTTTAGCTCACTTTAAACTTTCTTTAAGTGTCTTTTCTGCCAACAGCCGCTGCCCGGAGTTTTATCAGAGCTTGTGGAAATGCTTTAACTAAAACAAATATTTAAGTCAAACCTTTACAGGGTCTGCAACTATTTATGGGCATGGTTTCCCAAGCAGCTTAGGTAGATTTGAACAAGCATTACTGCTGAAGAAAAGGCAGTCTGGCCCTTCCCTGCACCAGCAGCTCTGGCTAGTGACAGCTCTAAGGTGTCACGGCAAGCTCATCAGGCTGCAGACAAAGCCTACAAAACAGTGGTAGCTTCCTGCTGGATCAGGGAGCACGCAACCAGACTGGCGCTGGGGCAAGCCCGAAAGACTGCAGCACAAGGGTGGAGAGGACAGGGCTTCACCTTTCGGTAGGAAACAGCTTTAGATCAGTTTAAGATACTTGGGAAAATGGGCTGTCAAATCTTACAATGTTGAGACTAGACTGCTGACTTGAGATAAGGCAGAACTTGGTTAAAGTCTCTTCTGTGTCAAGCTGAGCAGGGATTCAGACCATCCAGCATCAAATTCACCTACCCTCACAAACACAAATTCTGTGTTTATCTCTCTCTGTTACTGTGTACATATTTTTGATTAAAGATAAAAAGAAGAAAAAGCAGAATGTCAGAACACGGAAGGTGCTGCAACGGGGTCTCCAAGCCCCATCAGCTGTCCTGAGCGTAGGTACAAACACACGTGCACCACCCGCACACACCAACTACCCTGCAAACAAGAGATGTCAGCCTTGGACGGATTTGCTGATCAGTTGCCAGCAGTCTCCTGACCAAAACACACGGACGAAGGCTTTAAGCTGTGGCTGTCGGCCAGAAGAGCACCTGCTCCCCTCTCTCTGCCCTAAAACATGTAGTCACGTTAGCTGCTGCATGCTTAGCTTTGTTTACTGTTTCCCACTAACCCCTACTGTGCTTCTTTTCCAGGACAGCTCAGATAAAGCTGAACATGATGCTCACAAAGCTGGCAGAATTGGATTTCCTCTCGCAATCGATGCAAAGGGGCTCTGCCAGGACTGGACGTACAGGGCTCTCCAGGAACCTGTACCAGAACATGGACTGGCTCTAGAAAGTGCTTAGTCTTATTTCCTAGGTGCACTTAACTCTTGTTTACTACGACTATGGATGAACCAGGGCCTTGCTCTCCTAAGCCCCTGTCTGTGTCATGGGGAATAGTGCAGAGGGTTTTTCACTGCGTCCTGCTGCCATTTAAAACTGTTTCTGCTCCCTCCAGTGTAGATGTTTCCCAAAGGTGGATCCCATCAATATGCTTTCTAATCTGGCTATTTTAACAGAATTATTACATTCCCACTCCCTCAAATGCTTTATTTACCCGGCTCCTTGAAGCTGGCAATCATAGATCAGTTTCAGGTAGCAGAGGTTAGGAGGAGCACATCAGGCTTCCCAGATTTGAAACTGAAGTTTGTTGTCCCAATGGACTGCAAGTTGAAAGAAAGGACTACAGCTATTTGTGATATAGCGAAGGCAGATAGCTTGTGAAATTTGTTCCTTGCGCAAGAACACCAACCTTTTTTTGACCCTAGACTCTAGTTTCAGTCCTTGGCATCTGAACACCGTGTCTTTGAGCAACGACTGTACTTAATGTCCCCAACCATATGGCAAGATCAAGAAGCCACTGATTTCACAGATTTCCTTATTTTTCACGTTCCTGTTCTACTCTGATCTCCAGCCCCCTTTCATATAAATAATAGAAATAGCCTGAGGTGATGGAGAACATTGAGTAAAGTCTCTCTCATGACTTAAACCGCAGTCCTCACCTCTTCACAGGAGAGTCCAGGACAGTCTCTTGGCCACACCAATTACCACATCTCTGCTGATCAGCAATAAGATTATGCCACTCCTGGTTAATGCTGGGAAACATGAAGAGAGAACAGATCAAGAGTCTGAACTTGTCTCTACCATAACACTATGGCTGTGGCTGTAAGTAATTTTTACTGTAACACAATGTGGACAACATCCCTCATCAACAGTTGGACTGATTCAAACGCCAACAAGAGGAAGGACATCCTCACAATTAAGCATGTGTCAGATGAAAACTAAGTGGCAGAGGCAGTTTAATAACCTACCACCACACCCTGCCTGATGGCAACACAGCACGTCAAGAAGTCTCTGTTGTTGGCAGTGCTAATAGAGGCCTTGTTTAAATTACAAAAACGTGCACCTACACAGTAGATCTCCGGCTGGGATTTCTCAGTGTTGGGAAGTGCCCTGAAGCATTGATAGTGACCCAGAGCCACATATGATAATCATACTTGTGAGGCGATGCATGTTTCTGCTGGTTATTCTGTTGGCCAGCAGTGGTCCAACGTAGAGACTCTTCTTCTCGGCAAAGGCAGGAAACATTTCTACCAAGCAAAGGAGACAGAAGTCAGACTCTTGCTTGGAGAGAGAGAGAGTGTGTTCTTGAATAATGTGTCCAGTGAACCATTCCAATTTCTTAATAGTTGTATTTCAGAACATAGCCCAAATGGCTTATACTACAAGCTTTCAAGACTCTGTTATGTTTCCTAGATTCAAAAAAGATAAATGACTTTACCAGGCAGCTTTTTTTTTTTTTTTTTTTTTTTGTTTTTCTTTTTTTAACTGGAAGTTGCAGAAAGAGAATAAAAGCAGCTTATTGTTGCAAGTGAAATGACCTGAACAATCTTACAGCTTCTCAAAGTCACCATTAGCGCTGCTTGCACACTTTACTTTTTGAGGCTCACCTCAGCTGAATCAACATGTGGAACGGTTGTGGGCAGATAACAGAAGTAAAAAGGACAGGCAGAGAAACACAAGCCCTTGAGTAGAACTGAGACTAGGTCTGCCAGTCAGCTCCTCCGAGCTACAAATGGAAACCTTGGCTTCAGCTTACGCAAAATGTGGCTCCGGGGCTGGTGGATATTAAAAATAAGGTTGCAATGGTAGAAGCGGTCCCTGTAGGTCTGACCACCTGTAGAAGGAACGACAATCTTCATGCCTACCGTGTATGCATGGATCTACAAGTCTCTAAATACCTGTTAGGGAGCGCATTCGTCATTGATTTCTGTTATGCGGAGGCATACAGAAGTCATGACTCTGCAGTGGTAGTTACCATGTAGATGCATAACAAGGACTTGTGGCTCCAGAATGATAGTGGATTAAAAGAGGTTCTTCAATCGGGTTTTGAAACTAATTCTTCTAATGACAGGACCAATTTGCATATTGCTTCACTTACCAGTCAAAGTAACAGTCAGCAGCAGTCCCTATTAGTAACTTCTGTAAGTAGAAAATTGCTGCCAAAGGGTTTGTTTCTCTGTTGGGGAAAACTTTTCTTTCAGAGGTTTCATTGAAGCCACATCCTAGAAACAATGTGGACCAGAGATGGAGATGACAAACACTTGCTGAAAACAAGTGGTTTCCAGCACTTGTACAGAATGAACACTGAGGTGGGAACGTCCCCCTTCCTCCTAAACACAGTGCTGCTTGGGCTTTACACAAACACACGCCGATGTCAAACCTGAGTTTCAGAGAGATCACTTTGTGCCTACAATGCCTGTTCCTCAGCTCACTGGTAGAATGGGAAAGCTTCAAGGCAAACACACCATAAGGAAAAGCGTTAGACAGTTTCCCCTCTATTCTCTTTAATGTATGTGATCTTTTCTGTTTGCTGCTACACGGTCTAGAGAGATCACATCTGCACTGCACAGCTGAATTGAGCCGGAGCCAAGAGCATGGTTTGAGTGACAGCAGAGGGAGGCCCTGCGACCATAATAAAAAAAAAAATCTCCATTTATCTGGCCAGCAACAGCAGCCGCCACGTCCATTTGCTTCGAGCTGTGCTCTTCCCCCATGCAAGACCTGGCTCGCCTGGTGCTGCAGACGGCATTTCACACCAGTGACGTTCTTTCCTGCGGTGAGTAATTTAAAGCAGAAAGGCAGGTCTGGTAGGGGAACTGTGGAACTACTGCACCAGCTTGGATGACTGGAGTATTTAAATAACTGAATGCCATTAGTGCAGTAGAATACATAAAACAAGCCAGAATTTCTCCCTGTCACTCACACCTTCTTTTGCTGGCTACCAGAGCTCCTACAGAGCTTTACTCGCTGTGATAGTAAGAAATACGACAACTGCAGAGTGCTGGGTCACAGATGGGTAAGTTGTTCTTCCCGTAACACTCCTTGACTTTCCACCACTCTTGGAAAGATGCTCTCCCTCTCTCATTAAGTACAAATAAACACTGACCCTTGGAGAATGAATGGCAAATGAAGAGGTCACTTGGTGGCTTTGTTTTCATTCTTTACACCCATCCTATACACCCCAGTAGATTAGGTTCCATACCCTGTTTTCCTGAGAAGGCAGCAACAACCGCTTTGCAAAGCACTTCTCAGCCAGGTAATATTACCTGGGATAAAAAGGTCTGGAAGTCCTCCTGGTAGCACTTCCAGTCTCTAGGCCTCGATTCAGGTCCTGAAGCATACATGGAAACTGTGTTAATCCACCAGTTTAAACATTTGCACAGCTTCTTGCTGAACCTCTGTAGGCTGCAGGCCTCAAGCTTCCTCTGAAATCCTCACTGGCACTTGACTGCCAGGTCTAACAGCTGCAAGCCATATTTCCTTCTGGCTGTGAGCAGCCAAGGAAATTCAGCCCATCCTATCTGATGCTAATTTGGTTACAGTGACTCACCCCCTTCCACGATTTCCCGGCTAATTGCTACAACATTCTCCAGCTGCCAACACAATCCCCAGGGTTCTGCAGAAAATTTTGATTTGAAATGTTCGAGTTGTAGAGAATGGTAGTTTAACCCCTTATATATAATCAAATCAAAGAATCTAATCGTAGCTATCAAAACCTTTCATGGGTGGAAATGCCTCCAAAATGATCTCTTTCTTGCATCTTCTGCTAATATATACTTTAAGAATGCTGAAATAATCCACACTATAGGATTAGGAAAGAAGGATCTGTTTTGCTTCTGTCCTGCAACTCACCTGGGTCTGGCACTGCCTTTAATGTGCAATGACACATTGCCTTCAGCACAAAATTCAAGACCTGCACCCTCTGTTTTCCACAGTAATAAAAGCTTTGGATTAGCAGTAGCTGATTGCAGTCCGCACCCCGCAGAACAATTTTTTTTTTTTTTTTCACATTTGTAACCAATAGAAAGAACTTAAAAAAGATGCCAATGCTACAAAGCCGTAGTGCTTTGTAGGCAAATTTAGTGATAGCAGGATTTGCTGATGTTCCCCCAATGTTCCCAGCAGATGACCCGTCTCTCTGCACTCCCTTTGCTCAGCTGATTCACTTGCTACATACATTCTGGCTTGCAAGCAGTGCCGTGTAGGGGCTCTGCAAGGGAGACTGAGTCATCTGGAGGGGAAACAGACTATAACGATCAAAGTATACTTCTTTGTGGCCAGGCTAAAATAGCAGATTTTGCAATGCAATGACCAGCTCGAGAGGTGAGGCACACAGTGACTCAAAGAGTCATACACACGGGATCTTCCACCACGTGCTCGAGCCCCGTAAGCACGCAAGCGCCCTCCCTTCTCTCTCATGGTGCCCTGAAACCGTTTTGAAAGGCACAACTTTATTCTCCCCTCCCTGGGCACCACATGCTGGTGGTGTCTCATTCAGCCCTTACTCACTGACACAAATTCCACCCCCTTTGCTGTGCCATCTCCCCCCAACCCCCAAGGCACCCCAGCCTCAACTGCTGAGAGGCAGCAGAAGCAGCCGGGCTATACTTCCAACACGCGTGGCCTGAAGCTTCTTGAGGTCAGTTGCACTCAGCGGTGACAGTGCCCCAGCCGGCAGGGAAGATGCCTCACCAAGCTGCACTCCTTGGATCCCGTGCAGATGTGAGACGGTACATATTCCCGAACCCGGACACAGAGCCACCAGAACAGCCCAAACTACTGCAGCAGGTGCTGTGCTCTCTCAGCAGGAGGAAGTACGTGCTCAAGCTGTCAACACCTCTTTCCCAGCCAACCCATGCGAGTAAGATGCAGGATGCCCAAGCATTTACTCCTGTTCAAGACACCTTATCATCCTGCACAGGCTTCTTGTTAAGTTTTCCTCTCTGCCTAGTAGATGTTGAGAGCATATTAGTTGAGTAGGTGTCCTAGGCTTAGGGACAGCGAGACCCAGAGTTTGGGCAAGACAGTTCAGGTTTGCCCTGTCTCAGGGCAGGGCTGTGATTTTTAAGGCACATCCAACTGACTCAGCAACACGGTTGCATGCTGAAGAATGATCTTTAAATATGCATACTTTGGATTTGGACCTCACCCAGGGTATTCTGGATGGTGCAGAAATGCTAAGTCAATTTGGTTAATGCAAACCTGACCCAGGTCCACCGAGATCCTCATCTGACTTTGAGGCAGCCTTAGCTGCTGGCCGCACTGTTCCTGTAAACCTTGTTATGATAAACAGTCCATCCACATGGAGGAATACCATCAGTTCTCTTCTATCCACAGCTCATCTGACTTTTGGAGTGGCTGAGTGGCTTGGCAGTAACCCTTTTGGAAACCAAGTATCTCAGTCACTGTTAAAACCTGATTTTCTTCCTCTTTTCTACCTGCTACCTTGCTTTGCCTTCCAAGCCAGACAACGACTGAAAAGATAAGCGAGTGAATCCGTGATTGTGACCTGAGTTTAACGAACAAAAAGTCAAATAGAAATAAATTTTAATATTGTACATAGTGCTTTCAGGCCACCTTCAAAGAAGATACTTCATCTCATCTGAACTAAAGAGAGGTTTCTGCCAACAGCAGGCTTCATTTACTTTGTCTGGAGTTACAAGTTGGTCACTACTTCTTCTTTACATTGGCAAACTGAAACAGTGATGCGATTCAAATCCAGGCACCTGCTTTAAACAGCGATGCTGCAACACAGCATCTTTGGAATACAAAGCTTGCAATGAACTAACAGGTTCCCACTTCTCCTTGGAGTGGGCAGTGCAGCCAGCACGGGGTTTGGACCTAGAACTGTCTCCAGCACAGCCAGCTCTAACAGATTCACTGTTGCTGTCTCTAGAGACCTATCTTTTAGGGAACTGTCCTCTGGCTCCTTTCTAAGACTCCTGACTGTCTATCTCTTGACACTTGGGAGTTGCTAAACCCCTGTAGTTTCATAACTCTTTCTCAGTCATCTGAATCACAAGGATCCTAAAACCTGTGGCTATCTCCACTTTACATCCTCTTAAGGCAAGAAGAATGATATATATCCACCTCCACCCAAGGTCACCTCTGGATGCCCTTCTTGAACCACCCTTGAAATTCATTTGCCACTGATCTCTTGTGGCTTTCCAAACCCACCAGTCAGGCCAGAAGCAAAACCCCCACAGCATGAACAATACAAATACAGCATGAACCACTTGCCTATCCTATGAATGCCAGGGAGAAAACACTCTTACATTGGAAAAATGTTTGGCATCAAAATGCTCCTCTGCTCCCTATTTTCATCTTCTTCAGAAAATTTCTGCAGAATTTGAGTCCAGATGCCAGTAACATACATTTCTAAATAGCAAGATCATGTCATCCATCTTGGCCTTGAGTAACTGTGTTGCAAGCCTGGAAGTTTGTCTGTATTATGGATTTTGAAGACAAAACAAATGTCGCGGCTAATCTGCTTTATCCTCAAAATTGTGTTTCAGAAGCTCTGCTCTGAAGCTACATGTAAGTGCAAAGAAGAGTCTCCTAATGGTTAGTATCCAGTTTCACTTATTACACCAGCAGGAGCTGAGCTTAGCATGTTCCTTGCACAAACTATACGTAATTTACATGTATAGCTAAGCTTTTTTGATCTTGCAAAGACTGGCATTTCCTCAATTTCTGGAGCGAGTCAGGCAGAATCAGTGCATTTTAAACACTGTTCTAGAAACTGTGGAATGAAAGCTCTGCTCCTAGTTGCATTCACAAAACAAACCAGAAAACCTGTAAAAGAGAAGCGACTGAAGGGATGCCCACTTGTTTCACTTTACTAACTTTTTTGTCAAAATTGTCATTTTGGACAACAATGTGTGTTTTTTTTTTTTTTAAATGTCAGTGGTACATGATTTATGGGAAAGCAATCCAAAGCTGCCCTATGACTGTGATTCACTTTCCTGAACCTATTACCATGAAAACTGTAAATGATGCAATAGGCTGTTACCGCCATCCAAAGATCCATCATAGCATCTGTTAAGTAATTTGTACTCTCAGGGCTACATTTTACAGTAAATGGAAGAGGAGAATTGTCAGAAACATGCTGTTGGGAAGAAAAAGAAAAAGAAAAAGAAAAAGAAAAAGAAAAAGAAAAAGAAAAAGAAAAAGAAAAAGAAAAAGAAAAAGAAAAAGAAAAAGAAAAAGAAAAAGAAAAAGAAAAAGAAAAAGAAAAAGAAAAAGAAAAAGAAAAAGAAAAAGAAAAAGAAAAAGAAANAAGAGAAAAAGAGAAAAAGAGAAAAAGAAAAACAAAGACTTCTGCATCAATATTGGTAATCGACCATGCATCTGGAGCATGCATAAAGCATCTGGGGAGGCAGACAGGGAGGAACTACCTGGTATCTCAAAATCTTGGCACTCCACCACATGCAGGACAGCGGTGAATTGAATCCCAAACTAACAGACAGCACTGACAGCCCTGCATGGGAAAAGCATCTCACAGTAGTCTCTGCTCTCACAGGACTTGTTGCTATGAAGTCCCACACCTCTGCCAACACACAGACTCAGCGAAGGAAACTCCCAAGTTTGATGCTTGAGGAACAGACCTAACGAAACCAGCTAGAAAAACATACAGTTTTATGAGATGAGGAAGACCACCCCACGTACCAGAATCTGACAGAAGTGCTGAACACATCCACAGCTGAGAGGTGAAGCCTGGTAGTGGCCACAAAGCAAAACAAGCAAATACGGGCTGCTGAAAGTTGGGCTCTTCCTTGGGCAACTTCGAGCGGCAGTGGGAGATGCTGAACTTGGTTGGACAGGCGCAGGAGAGTATGAGAGCAGAGACACCTCAGGGCAGGACTGACTGCTCATTAACCGTACTTCTCACTCAGGACTAGACTTTTAAAAAAGATTCAAGAAAGGAGCCCAGCGATCCCCGGGAAAGAATTTAATAGAGAGTAAGGGTAAAATATGCGAAGAAAGGCAGTGGGAAATGGCACCTAGCGTTTAAAGAAGAGTCCTTTTAATTCCCTTGCAGTATACACAGGGTGGAGGTGTAGAGCGCCTGCACAGAGTGAGACTGTGCCGCTGCCAGTGAGTGATGCCGAGGGTTTAAACACGCGGCAGCAGCAGCAGCAGCAGCACAGTCCCTTCTGTGACGAGGGAATCCTCCATGTGAAGGACCATTACCGAAGCACAGGTTCTAACGCAGTGCTCTCCCCCTCTGCAACACAGCACAATCTGGAGGTTTCCTGATGACGGACTCACATCTGCTGTTCTGGTTTTCATTGTAAAAAGAAAACCACAAGGGAAAAGCTACGTAGCAATCTGCTTTGGCTCACCCTTTGTCTAAATGAATGTAAATCCCTCTGCTGCAGACGGACCACCTCTGCAGTAAACAAACCAACAAGTATTCCTCCAGTGCACTGAGAAATCCCCCTGATGTGGAGCAGGAGGCTCCCAGAACTTCAGGAGCTAGGCATTGCTTCTCCGGGATAGTGACACTAAGGAAAAGATAAATTTTGGTCCCTTTTAGCCACAGAATGTAAACGACAAGGATGCAACAAGCAACAGCTTTATTTGTAGAAAAATCCTTTAAAATTTTACTACATTGTAAGATTAAGGAAAAAATAGTATTAATATATGTACATACAATATATATAAACAAACACACATCGCACCATTGAAGTTACATGCTTTTTAAAACAGAGAATGGGTCATATTCCCTCATATCAATTTTAAAATTATCACTGCAAGAAACCTTGCTTCCTTTTTGTTTTTATCCCCATCGAAGTTTTCAAGTACAGGAAGTAAGTAATGCAGGATCTAACAGTAGAAAACCTTTGTTATACACAAATTACAATGACAGCTATACAATATTATTCTGCAGTATCCAACACTTGTGTTTTTTGAACTCTATAATGATATGAACTTTTACCTGAGGTGCATGGAAATAATGAAGCATGATAACTGGCAAGTCTAAGAGATTTTCACATTATGATTTGACTGTAATTGAAGTTGATTAGGTATCACACGTACCTATAGCTATACCCATAGCACTGGCACAAGAATGCTCTGCGTGAGTGAACACCAATGTCTTAGAAGTGCAGGAAAAAATTAAAAGGCAAGCACCACTTGCAATGATGAGCATGCAGACAATTTAAGTGAAACAGAGGTAGCATGTTCTTGTAAATCCAGCAGGGTCATTCAAATCAACTGTACCCTCCCTTCTGCAAAAGGCACTCGCTTTTTCAGCTATAAACAACGTTGTTTTAAATTCAGTCAGATTGACCACAAATGGTGGATTTCTCTCCTTACAAATATAAAAAATGTTAAGCAGAAGACACAATGAAAAGAAAAAAAATGGGTGTAAGAAATACACATTTCAGGTAATATGTGCTATTCCTCTCCCCCTACCTTTTATGGGGAGAATAAAAATAGTTTATAAAACAGTTGCAGTACGCAATCCAAAAATTAAGACTTTCCAGTTAAAATGGCAGTATTAAGCAGCACATTATGTATCAGGAATAATTTTGAAACACCAGAAGTACACCAGCCTTTTTAATAGATAAAAAGCAACAATTCACAGTTAGAAGTAGAAAGTTTATGCACAAAAAGGTGGTGCTGGAGAAGGATAAAGATCTTTTGATGTAAAACCTCATAAATGAAAATGCACAGAAACTCTTGTACTAATTATTTTATCTTTTCTGCAGTTTGAAAAGTTGTCCATGCAAAACACCTGCTCTTACCGTGACACTACAGAGCTAATCGAGTTATAAGACGTGCCACTGTTGCAACTGGAAGCATAAGCCTCTTGACCATTAGCATCTAAGTTTATTTTAAATACAGAAGATGCCTTCAGTAAAAAGTCTGCTGCATCTCTGCGACCTAATTCCCTCAGTTTAGACATTAGGATACCTACAGTGCTCTCAGGAGCATTACTCCACTCCTGCAGAAGGGCATGGACTGGGCTTGAAAGAAAGTCATTTTGTGTTCCATTATTTGTATTGTACTTTGCAACAAGATCAGGAAGGCCCAGATTCATGGCCAGAAGGCACCAATCTTTGCCCATAGGATCAGGTGGATCCAAAAGTCGACTTAGTTTTCTCCTGGTAAGCAGATTCAGATCGGAAACATGAATGTCCATTCCTAGGCTTCCCTGGGAGTAGACATCAAGACACCCAAAACACAGTATACTGCTAAAGCTCTCTTTATATCCCCCCATAGTGTTAGTTAGTGATGTCTCCTTTTGACTCTGTGCACGGAAAAAGTCTCTAGGCTGGTAGACCATTACTGGTTCATGATGTTCCCTCAGCTGCTGAGGACTAAGGTAGTATTTCACGGTCAGAAGGCCTGGTAAGGTTGTGGCCATTAAGTTATCAATAGTGCTGCATACAGAATCCAGAAGTAAGCAGCACTTGATCTTCTCTGTTTCCAGTCCTCTAACTTGAACCTCTATACCCTGACCATGGTTGACCAACAGCACTAAAAGCTCTGCTCCTCGATTCATAATCTTTGATCCGTTTACCCACAGACGTATATCAGCATCTCCCTCCGTGCTTTGCTGATGAATCCACCTGCAGAGATTCACCTGAACTTTATGAAAAATTCCACAAGGAAATGGGGTAAGATGTTCCACAGGAACGATTCTAACACCACCATAAATCAGAACCTCATCCTCCTCATCTGTCCAAGACCTGTGGAGATTGTCAGTCTTTATGAGAGCAGGAATATCCACCATTGCTCCACTGCTAAGGTCCCTTGCACAAATATCCATGGCATCCAAAATCTGTATTAGTTCTTCCACATCACTGTCTGTCACCAGACGCTGGATGTCGTCTATAGTGTAGCGACCTCTATAGTGATGGAGGGCTTTTGGGTTCTCCACCGACAGGATTTTTGCAAGGACATTTGAACAGAGCCAGCGAGGATCCAGAAGTACAACATCTTGGACAGTTTCACTCTGCATAATGTTAATCTGTTTGTAAACACGAAAGTTACTATTTACATCTTGTGAAGTACAAGATGATAGCCCACATTCTCTCCTTACTAACTTACTGACCCAATCATTTAATTAACATTGCTGACAGGAGAAAAACGAACAGCGCATTTGATTTTCTTGCAAGTATTTGGAACAAAGAGCAACTCTTGTTCTTGATTGCCACTAGTAATGAAGCCATTAGAGCCCAACAGCTGTAAAGCCTAGGCATGCCTTGCAAGCTATTTATGCAAAGGTGTTATCCTATCATCTAATTTCTAACGGACACATAGATTTCTCATATGCAGTGAACACATGAGGCACTATCTCATTTAAGATGACAGCATAGTTATCCTTTCTGGGTATTTTATATCCTTGCAAATATAGCAATAAACTGTAATTCTCCCTGTCTCAAAGAAATAATGTTGAATGAAATAGAAGCCACAAGACAATAACAAAAATCATTATTAACCAGCCTCTACTTCTCACGTCTTAAGAGGAGGGAGAAAAAAAGTAACTACAGACCTGTGCTCAAATCCCATTAAGCAATATTCTACCAGAGCAGTACCTAGCTAATAAAGACATGCAATTTAGATAAAACCACTTACTTCTCCAATGCTATGCAACTGCTGTGCAATATGCCGTAGGTCATCTTCACTTGCTAGTGGATTAAGCTGTTCTTGTACATCGTATACAAACTGCTGCAAGGACATCAGCTGGTTGGGTCCATTCATTTTTCTCCATGAAGGCAGTGTGGAGATTATTTTTTCACACAGATGAGTCATAGGTGGGCAAGTCTTACAAAAGCACAGAAAACATCTCTTTGTAATTCTACTCTGCTGATAGTAACAGTACTATTGTTGTTGGGTTTTTTTGTTTTAATGGAGATTAGAAGGTCTAATGCATTCATGATGTATATTCATGTCTAAAAGATTTCACTTTGTGGTGGACCCTACCTCTTCCATCTTGCATTCACGTGCCATTAAGATCTAACTTTTCTTAGTACAGTGAATTCCAGAAACAACTTTTTTGCTGAAATAAGAAAACTTTCCAAACATCATCATGATTACAAAGGAACAAAGTTTGGTTTTTGTAGTCCTGTCTTATCAAATGTGCTGACCACCTGAACCAGTGACTCCAAGGTTTATCGATTGCCTTCATGCATCTAGAAGTTATTTCAGAAATTGTCAACATTTAATTAAAATCTGTTCTCATCAGTATCTGTACAGGACTGATTTACTTCAGCAGGTGAGACTGCAGAGTACCAGGTAAGATGATGGTAGTTTTATCTATCGATTGGCTTGGACTTCACTGATACCTTCAACCCACACTCTCAAGCCACAACACACATTTCTTGTACAGCAATGCCCTCCAGATTTCAAGCTAGTGACCACGGCTGTGATAAAGTTTTGTCAAAGAAAAAAGCTTATTAAATCAAGAAACCATTGGGAATGTAAAATGGGCTGAATTTTGCATAAAACCAAACATTTTCCTCGACCTACAGAATGAACTTAGTAATACGTTCACTTTTAATTCATTTTTTAAAAACCTGCCTATCAGAAGTAGCTGCAGAAAGTCTTTTTGGTGTGTCACACGAGTAAGATGGTCTTTGGTATGAAGAAATTTAAATCCACCTAGCACAGGCTACATAACAAACTTAACTTGGTCACCCTCAGTATGGAAGCCTCTGGATTCATGGTGATGACATCAAACCATGGCTGTTCTACCTTTAGTCTCATATATATATATATGTATATATACATATACCTACACATATACATACAGCTCCAAGCACATATTTTTCAGTAAAAAAGTGCAGCAAATGTTAATACATATTCAGTTCACACATCTATATTGGGAATTATCTTTCTACCATTTGATGCAACTCTTCTAGTCCAGTGGGTTTTTTAAATGAAAAACGTACTTGCCTGAAATATATTCTGTTTCTCTGTAATACACTCATGCCAAAAAACTGAAACAGCACTTGCTTTTTTATGTTCCATAATGTAAGTACTAAACTTACAGTAAATTATTACACAAAATTTTCACATTTTGGCTGGCACAACCCAGACCATTAGACCATACTTACAGAAATTATTTGGCCTCTTATTTCTTGCAAGTGATTTCGGAGAAGCTTCATATCTTTAGACCCAGATGCTCCAGCATCCAAGACAAATAACTTGTCTGAAATTTGCAGATCATTTCCAAATCTAAAAGAGAAAAGGTGAGCAATTATTTACTTAGTCCTAAATCCAGTTTTTCCTTTCCAATTGTCATGTTTAAACGCTACATGTAAAAATAATCCCCACTTACCTGTTCCTGATTTCTTTCAACAATGACATGTCTTTGTCATACCAAAACTCTCCCGCAACGGGCCGAGGAAGATTCACTATGTCAGCATGTGTGGCGACCAAAACAACACGCAGGGGACTTTTCAGCTTCCCACCGAATGCTAGAAGAGAAACAGGAGCACTTTGAGATACAGTGATGGTCCTCTTACTGAGCTGGGAAAGTAGCAATACATTTTACACTTCTCTTACACTGCTACATTGGTAGTGATTCTACCAATCACTTTTGCAGTGGATTTACCAACTCTACACAGCCATGCTGTGTTTACACCACTGGTGCTTTGGCTGTTATCAGCCTATAAGATTATCTATATATATTCCAATTTGAATAGCCAAACTCTTTCAATAACATCAGATGTGTTGGTATTACATGACTTTATTGATTAATGTCTTTGTTAAAACAATAACACTAATGATATATCTATTAACTACAAACTACAACAGTGTGAGGAAAAATAATTAAAAATAACAGCTTCTTGAAAGGGTTTCTCATAATCTTTGGATGGTCCTTAATACTACGGGTGCAGAGTAGAGGATTATAAGTAGAATACAAAATGTCTACAACATTCATACATTGGTATGAATGCTATTTGGCAGTACTTACACAAACAATGACCTCTCACTTAGGTGAGAGTTAAGTAGGAAAGCCTGGCAGAAACCATTGAAAAGAACAAGAAAGAAAGAAAGAAACAAATGGTATGAATGAGGTGACAGTATGAAACACACAGTTTTCAAACTTTTATCAAACTGATCTTCCAGAACAGGGGAGACATCATTAGATTATTTTTAAAAAAGACAGTACATCCAATCCTGCTGTTTCAGTTTGACAAAACTTCACGAGAGAAATATGCTTACACCACTTCTCAGTTTTCATTAATTGAGAGCTACAGAATCTTGGTTCATTCATAAAATGCCAAATTTTTCCAATTCTCTGCAAAGCATTTCAAGGTACGTATTTTAAAA